>JBCEWC010000601.1:0-53095 GCA_038996855.1 Solanum aculeatissimum | reverse complement strand
GATGGCTTGAATTTAGTTGTCCATCCACCCAAAACTCTTCCACCGAAAGCATGCTCAATGGTCAAAAGTGGTGGGATTTTTTTTTCTTCTTTTTCAAATATTACAACAGTTAGTTATCTAACTGAAATTAGTTAAGAATATATATACACGCTTGTACCTTTATTCATTTATGAAGTTCACTTCATAATGAAAGTTCAATCTCTTGCTTCTAATTCTCTCTATATTGTCGACGTGTTCTTTTTCTGATTCTTCATCATCTTCTTCTTCTCCTTCATCTCTGTTCATCACTATTCTTCTTCTTCTTCTTCAAAGTCACTCAATCTCCATATAACTACATGGTATTAGAGTAACTTGGTAGGACGATCCTGGCTTGATTTTTGTATATTCCGCAAACTACATTGCCACATTTTCAAGATTCTTGAAAAGTCAAGAATGAGTACTACTTCTACAGATACTTAGCCTTCAGTGATTGGGAGCAATGGTGGATCCTCAGCCATAATTGATCATAATCATCCCTTATTCCTTCATAATTTTGATAATTTATTTTCAATTAACTAGAGTTGAGAACTCTTGGTCTAGTATAAGTCAATGAAAATTAACCTATTGGGTAAGAATAAGTTAGGAATGGTCGATGGATCGAGTAAAAAGGAAGATTTCTCAAGCTTAGAGGATAAGTGGGAAAAAGTAAATGTTAATGTCTTGGCTCAGATTAAGAATTTTGTGTCTAAGAACCTATTAGGAGGCATAATGTACCCTCAAGTGTCAGAGTGGTATGGGATGATTTGTACAAAAGATTCAACAACATAAATGGTTCAAAAACTTTTAATCTTCACAAAGAAATTATAATGTTACTTAAGGTATCAATTCTATATATGTGTACTATTCTAGATTTAAAGGACTGTGAGAAGAGTTTGAAGTTTTAGTCCCTGCACCCAGGTGTTCTTGTGAAGGGTCAAAAGAATATGTTACATATGTTCAAAAATTGAAGTTGTTTCAGTTTCTTATGGATCTTAATGACTCTTATTTGCAGGAAAGAAGCCAAATTCTTATGATGAATCCAATGCCTAGTGTCAATCAAGCCTATTCAATTATCCTTAGTGATGAGAGTCAAAAATCAACAATAGTCAATGCAGGTGTGTTAGGTACTACTCCTGCAAGTCTACAACAATATTTAGATGTTGTGATGTACCTTAGGAATAATGGGAATCTGCAAAGGTTCAAGAAGAACTATAATCTGGTATGTGATTTTTATAAACTCAAAGAACACACTAGAGAAAATTGTTATAAGATCATTGGCTACCCTCAGGATTCTAAGTTCAGAAAGAAATGAGGGAATAATAAAGCCTAAAGTATGATCAATGAAGCAAGTGATAATGTGAAATCAAGTGCACATGCTACTAACGCTAGTCACATCGGAATTGCAGGAGAGGGTCCAGTAGCATCTAATCAAGGACAATGCTCACTCAGCCATCTCAGAAAATAGAACTGAGTTTTGCACTTTAACTAGAAAGTAGTACAATCAAATATTGTAGTTTCTTAACAAGAAGTCTGACGTTCCACATTATGCTAATATGGCAGGTATGAATTCTTCTATTGTAGCTAATATGGGTAAGTTGGAATGAATAGTGGATACAAGTGCTACTAATCATATGGTGGCTGACCTAAATCTTCTAGACAGTCAAACTATATCCAAAGTTGAAAAATCAAAAGAAATGTATCTCCCTTATGGAGATATTTCCTTGGTAATTCACCTCGGATCAAGCACACTAAGTGATAAGGATACAGTATCAGGAGTTTTTTTCTTCCTCAGTTTAAATCCAGCATGTTATCTGTACTAGACATCCTAGACATAGTGTTGAATACACTAGCAACTTAGACATTCAGCTAGTACATCAGAGATTGAGTCATGTGTCCAGTTTTGTGTTACATAAGCTATTGAATCATAGCTTAGCTGATATATAAGAAATTATAAACAAGTGTGTTACATGTCCTTGTGCCAAGCAAACTAGGCTACCTTTTCCCAATAGTAATTCTATTAGCCTAAGTAGTTTTGATTTGTTACATATGGACCTGTGGGGTCCTTAATTATAAGAGTGATACTTTTGATGGAAATAAATATTTTCTTACTATTGTTGATAATTACTCTAGAATGACTTGAGTGTTTATATTAAAATTGAAAGATGTGTATACTATACTGTAAACATTTCTTGCCTATATAAAAACATAATTCACAAACATGTAAAAATAATGAGTGGCAATGGAATCGAATTTGTAATCTCAAATATAAATGATTTATTTTAGAATTTAGGTACAATTCATCAAACTTCACATTCCTATACACCTCAATAAAATGGACTAGCAGAAAGAAAACATAGGCATATTCTAGAACTACAAGAGCTATCAAGTTTCAAGCAAACATTCTCTAGAGATTATGTGTCAAAGTTGTGTATATTATCAATTATTGAAAAGAAATCTCCCCATGAGAAGTTATATAACAAAAAATCATCATTATCACATTTGAGAATTCTTGGTCCCTATGCTTTGCTAAGAATTTGCATGAAACTGATAAGCAGAAGTATAGATCTATCACATGTGTACTTATGGGGTATGTTGAAGACCAAAAAGGCTATATCTTGTATGACTTAACTAATAAAAAATTTTGTCAATGAGGATATAATATTCAAGGAAGACATATTCCTATTCAGACAACAACAAAAGAATCCTGATCCAATTTTTAAGTTTATTGGTTCAAATTATATACCTGATTATTTAGAAGAAGTTCAAGGCATAACTACTGAAACTTCTCAACATAACATTGTACCTGAGATGCAAGATGAAGATGCTAGTATGGACATATTCACAAACATGCAAAACACAGCTACAACTCTACAGCAAATAAATAACTCTACAAAAGGACAAATGATATAAGTAACTCAGGTGCCAAGTAGGAGATTTACCAGAGGATCTAAACCACATTTGTGGATGAAAGATTTTCTCTGCCTGAATATCCATAAAGGATAATATAGGCTTAGCAAGTACATATTTTATGCTAACCTTGCTCTAAGCTATAGAACTTATCTGTCTAATATGTCAAGTTAGATAAAACCTCAAACATATGCACAAGCATCTACTAATCCTAGGTGGACAGAAGTAATAGAAGCTGAGATAAAAGTCATACAAGACAATTAAACTTGGAAAATTGTTGATTTACCTAAAGGAAAAATATATATAGGCTACCAGTGAATATTCAAAATCAAATACAAGGCTACTGGAGAAGTTGAGAGATTCAAAGCAAGGTTTGTGGTCAAAGGTTACAATCAGAAGGAGGGCATAGATTAGCAAGAAACATTCAGTTATGTTGTAAAAATGAAGATTGTTAGGACTGTATTATCTATTGTTGCACAGAACTAATGACATATTCATCAAATAGATGGGTTCAATGCATTCTTTAAAGGTGATTTATCTGATGAGATCTATATGCAATTACCACAGAGATTTAAGATCTAGAGGGAGAACAAAGTATGTAGACTTATTAAATCACAATATGGATTAAAGTAGGCACCTAGGCAGTGAAATGCAAGACTATCTGAGGCATTAATAAGATTTTAATTCAAACAATGTGAACATATAGCAGTTATATGAACAGATAATACCTATAGTTCATAATTCAAACCTTTAACAAAAAATCAAATCCTCTCCTCCGTTGTAGCCTATTGGGAGGCATATATGGACAAGGTATGGAACGTAGCTTCATATGTGGCTATAGTCATGTTGTCTTGCTCAAGTGTCATGAACTCATCTTTCTTATGATTCCTCAAAGTACGGGGTATTTACTTTTCTAAAAACAGTGCATGAAACTGAGCCCAAATAAGTAATGGTAAAACAGGCGATTGACATTCCACAAAATCTCTTCACCACTACTTAATAGCTTTACCTTGAAGCTTGAAGGTCACAAACTCTACTCCATACTGATGCATAATTCCCAGCTTATGCAATCTCTCATAACAATTCAGAATGAACTCATACGCATTTTTACTCTCTGTACCTTAGAACTCAACATCTCATGTTTCATCACCGATCATCACTAGGCCTAGAAGAGGATAAAAGAATGCATCATCACCTAAAGTCCTCCCGACATTAGGGACTGCAGTAGTGATAGGGTAAGTAATTGGAGATTGGGCTATAGGCAACGTGGGGATGGTTCCATAACCAACTAACCCATTCAAAAAAGTTAATACTTATTGTGAGATAATTGGTTCCACGAGAGGAAGTCCTGTAGTCTCAATCTAGGCGTGTTTTCTTCTACCTTTGCATTTTCATCTACCCCAACTTCTACGTTCTCCTCCAGCTCCACCTGAAGTGCAGGTTGGGCCTCTTCTATAGGTACCTCTTAAGCTTGGGCCATACATTTGGCAGATGTTACCTTTTCTCTACCTCAACTTCTTTTTTTCTCTCTCTCTCTCTCGACCCCTGCCCTTTGTCACGGCCTCCTTTGTGAGCTCATTAGCACAACTTGTTAGTCTGACACTATTATTGCACATGCTAACCATCTAGAGACAGAAAAGTGAAAAGAGTTAGATACGAATTTGGATAGCCAGATGTCAATTGGAATCAACCCACAACACAAAAGATGAGAGAAAAAAATGTAAGAGGAATTTTCTAAAGTCCTATAGTCTCTCGAAGAAAAATACAGACATTTTCATACCATTCTGTAAGACTCTACTAGACTCGTTTTGGTATAATGAGATCAACAAATCAAAGTTTTGATACTAATTTTGTTACAATCCTAAATGGATCACAAGTTGCACCTATACTAATCCTATGGTGGGAGAATTAATAATTGAACCCAACTACCTAACACAATTAAAGTAGTTTAAAGAGTATGGAAGCAAGTTTAAATAATAAAACTGTTGAGCTTCGATAAACTCAAATAGAAATCTAGTCAAAGTAAACAATCCCCAAAAACTGAAAGTTATTGTATCAAAATTCTATTTAAATGTATAACATGTGGGAATTACGATCCCAAAAAACCAACACGAAAATAAAAGAAGTTTGAGTTCCAAACAAAGTGGACTAAGGTAGTGGAAGAATCCATGTAGCTCGAAATATGCTAGCTCACCCTTGGATTCCGAAGTCAACAATCACCTAACTGAAGTCTCTCTGCAGCCGCCTAAAGATGCTCTATACTCAACAAAAAAAAAAGCAAGTGTAGTATCAGTACACATAATAACACTGTACTGGTAGAATCACATGGCTGTAATTTGGGTAATAACATTTCTTAACTATAGTTATAGCAGCGTTTGTATAAATCGTGCAATATTTATATACATTTGTATAATTCACAGTTTTTGTATACTGTTTGTATATTTCATTTACAATTCATATGCTATACAATTCGCGGTATTTGTAGATTTTGCTATACAATTTGATTCGCTCACAACTTTTGTATAATCGCGCATAACGTTTGTATAAATCGCACAAATTATACAAAACTCAAATTGTAATTGCAGCTAGATATTTATCGCAAGCCATAATTAATTCAAACTATAATTATGTTAATTAATTAATTAGTATATATTTGCTTATCTGCGTAATTTTTTCTTTGACGAATATATATTTTCTAGCAACCAAATACTATATATTTAAATATTTTGAATTGTATCTAGCAAACCCTAAAATATAAAGTTGTGGACCCCAAATTTTGGTTGGAGTACCTGAAAGTAGGACTAACTCTAAGTATAGACTATATAAAACACATTATAATTTGATAAGTGAAATTTCCTATATTTATTATTACTTGTCATATACTTATATATATGTAGTTATATACTAGCACTTTTAAGAATCAATGTGTCACAAGTAATTACTTTACAATCTTTTCATAAATGATAAAAGTTCTAATTTCAAATATATTATGTCTCAAGCTGCTGATATTTTAAGTAACTAATTTAGTTATATTATATGCTATTAATGACAATGACATGCAATATCATTCTTTTAAGATTATTATTAAAGACGGTAAATATTTACTTGAAGCCATCAAGATGAATATTCTATACTATATTTAGAGATAAGTAAATATATATTTTATACATTTTTGATAATTTTTTTATTCTAATTTTTCACATAACACACATTTTAAGATCACAAGAGATTAGCACAGACTTTTTTATACATGCTACGCATCATTAATTTAAGATCAAAAAATTCAAAAAAAATATTTTCTTAAATCTCGTGTCAAGTCAAAATAGGACAAAAAAAATTAAAATAGAGAGATTCAGTATTTTTTTATAAACCAGAAAAAAAAGTTAATTTCAATCTTTGAATACAAAATTAATACATAAATGAGGACCACTGGAATGTTATCTTCTCTCCAGATAGGACTTTATTACCATATATATACACACACACACACAACTGATGAGTGTTTATTAGCATGGACCAAAACCTTTATGTAATATGGACCAAAACTTTTATTATTATTATTTATACACATATATACATATACTGATGAGTGTTTATGTAATATGGACCTGAACTTTTATGTAATATGGACCAAATCTGTATATTAGATATTGTATAAATACATAACTATACGACTGACATACTTTATTATGGCAATTCAATAACTATTTGTATAATACTAGCTCAAAAATCTACACTTGTTCATAGCAAGAAAGTTGAAATTGAAAATAATAACAAACTCCACACAATTTGTTATCCTGTTACAGTAAAACTCAAAGACGTCAGTAACTTCAACGAAAGAGAAGTTGTTGCAGCCTAGTACTAATGGCCATGGCGATCGATTCATATGCACTCCTTTTTCCTTTAAAAATTCGTTGATTCCTTTCCATCCACATAACATAGACATATAGTAATCTGAACAATTGAGCAGACTGAGTCTTCTCAGTTTTTGTGTATAAAATATGTATCTATATTGGAATTCCGATATAGTATATATTAATTATACTCATATCTTCTAGTAATTGTTTAAAAAAAAATATAGAAGACTTGCTATGTTCTGTAAAATATCTATAGATTTAGTAATATAGAATCTTATTTAGTTATAGAGTGTGATATTTTCTTTAAAATATTTGTTTGATCCAACAGGTAAATGTGGGCCATATTTATCCTAAGCCCAAGAAAGATTAATGAACTTTTAGACAATTTACATCGACCCAAGTTTTGCTTTGTTTGTGGATCTTTAGGTCAATTGAATTGATCATAATAGGGTTTTATTATTATTATTTTTTAGATTACCATATCTAATTTTGTATGAAAATTTATCTAATATAATCAAATCTAACATAATAATATAAAGAATTTATACACTGATGATATACAAAACTTAGACTCAAAAGAAATTGTAATAACCCGAATCTTCTTCAATCTATTTATCACTTGATAGTATATCACTTTTTCTTAAATTTATCGGGTCTTGTTGAAGCTATTGACATCTTTATATAATTTTGCTTGCCAGTTGCGTGTCTTGAAATAAAGGTCTCGATCACCTTGTTATCATTTTTTCTTCTACGTTATATAATTATTTTTGTCATTGCGTTGTTGCCTAGTATAACATTTGTATAGTTATAAAATCTTCTAAAATGAGAAGGTCAAATTGAATTATTTTCAAACTTAAAAAGGATAATTTTTTAAAAAGACAAAATAGGTTAAGCTTCAACTCCCAAGTGTTTGTGATGGCAGCCTTGATGGAGGGAGGGTCAGGCAAGACTGCCAGACCTTTCTAGACTAGAAAAATTCTGAAAATGAGATACACATGACACATCATAAGGTGAATCTCACATCGGAATGAGAATGGAAAGTGAAGAATTTGATAAGGCACAACTCAAGTTTACATTATAGCTACACACTTTTGAAAGGTCGACGTGTCAAGACAAACATGTGTTATCCTTAATATAATCGTGGGAAGACCTCAATAAAAATGTTGAGTTCCTAGCAAGGAGGGGGTGTATGTGGCGCCCGTAATGAAAGTCGAGTTCTGAGTTGATGAAGATAGGTCAAGTCGGACTAACAAATTTAAATTTTATTAGCTAACAAGTTTTTAAAAATAAGGTAATATGACATATTAGAAAAATTCTATATTAAAACAAGTGTAAAGTGAAAAGCTTTATAACAATGCAAGTTCATGCAGACATACGCAAAGATAAATCGATCCAAAATTTAGATCTAAAGAGGATAATATAAATATAACCTAATAATTAATAAGGTGAATTAAGAATTATAAAGTTTAAAAATTAAATTTCAACAAATACACAATACTATTGCAAGTCAAGATAAACTATTGATAGGTTGAAATGTGTTCCTTCTTAAACCACTAAAAGTCTGCTTGTCATGTCTTCAATCTTTGAAATGACACAACTAAGGGAACAAAAAATTATTATCCTGTCAGGGTCATGGTTGCCATTTATCAAGTACGTACCATCTTTTAAAATCTAATATAACATATACTAAAAATCGTTTTGAATATAAGTTATGATGAAACAGTAAGAAAAAAATACACAATATTTTTTTGTCATGACTCAATTAATGTCAACATACAACATTGGATACGACAAACACTTGTGAGTATAATGGTAAAGTTGATTAAATTGGCGGCATAAAAGAAATATCAGATTTTTTTTTAATTTTTAATTTCAAATTTTATTTAAATTCATTATTTCTTATAAATTTTTTCTTTATTTAATTCGTATACACTTTTTAGATGTGTCTTATTAAATTTTTAATAGATAATATTACATTATATTAATAAGTAATCCTTTTGTTTCATATTAACTTAATTTTGTGAGTTAATACATGTATTTTTTTTTTAAAAAAATTTAAGGATATAATTTAAATCATATTTTGCACTATTAATCTTTGTGAATTCATAATAAAAAATATAAAACTCCAATAAATAAAAGGACAAATATGAAAAGAGATTCAAACATATATCTTGAACTTTGAACAATTCAACTAATTTGAACAATAAAAAACGAATCAAAAATTAAGTTATTATGAAATAGAGGAAGTATTATAACCATAGTTAAGTCGAAAAATTTTGAAAAACTATTCTCAAAATATAGTGAAACATACTGATTCAGACATGAAATTTTAGAATTGTTTTTTATGTTTATTTTTTTTCTCATAATAATATATACTTTTTTAAAAAATCTCATAATTGTAAACGCTATCAAAACCATACAATCGTACCAAACCATAGGTCATAAACAATTTATCGAAATATTCCAAAATGTTTCATAATGAATTGGCTTGTAATTACATATTATTATATTATTAAATATGCATTATAATCTTACAAATATTCATTAATAATTAATATATAAAATTAAAAATTAGTTATTCTTTAATATAATCATTTTCCGTATCATTAGCTTGTTTTTGCCTTTGTTCACCATGAAGGACCGTCAGCATTTGATATGTTTGGTTTATGTTATTTATGTCCTTTTTTGTCATTTTGGGGCCTCATTAAATGTAAATATTGTTACTTTTTTTAATAAATGGGACGATCCCATCTTTCTCTTTAAAAAAAAATCTTTTCACATGGTTGGTACGGATAATTTTTTCAGGTCGAACATAAATATTTGTGGATTTTTTCATAAAATAAAAATTTATGGTTCAAGTTTTTATATTTCTAAAGAAATTGAAATCATAATTTGAAATATGAAATCTTATTTTTTGAAGAATTTAAAATTTAAAATTGAAATTGAAATTTTATGCATGCAAATTTCATAAACAAACATTGATTTCATATCAAAATTTAAAATTAAGATATAAATCATATAACCAAACACCTATTTAGTTAGGGTGTGAAAAAATAGGGGGGGGAGGGGCTTATCAGAATTATATCCATAATTCACATTCCAATTGAGCCTTGAGAGCGTCAAAGTACACATTAATTGAGGAATCAATTGTACCCTCTCTTATATAGTCGACCTTAAGCAATCCTTCTTCATGAGTCAACATTTAAAATTGAGTTAGATTTAAAGATCGTATTTTCATACACATTATATTTTTGTATTACATGTTATAATAAAAATATCTATCTTTTTTTAGACAATTAATTTCACTACTTATATATAAAAAACTTAAGAGTAAGAAATTATATCCATACCATTAGGTCGTCAGCATGTAACTTGTCTTATATCATATATGGTTTGATAGCACCAAAACAAATTACACTAACAATATATATAAGACTCAAACTCGAAACATTAAAGGCACAACATCCTCAAGGTATTAATTATAAACTTGAATTTTTAGAATGATCAAATATTTTACAAATTTATATTATGCATGGACATCATCCAAATATTCTATATGTTGCTCGAATTCTTTAAAATGATATCACATTAGTGTTGAATCTTCCAAAACTACATTAATTTTGGAGAATTCAACACACACCAGATAACATTATTAATCTAGAGTCCGAGCAACATTGCAACTAACAACATTAGTCAATAACACAAAGTTGAGAGATAATAGGTTGTTATTCTAATGCTAAAAACTTATAACTAGCTAGTACACAATAATATTTCAGCAAGAAACAATTAATATATTGGATCCCTACTCCTTAATGCCAGTGGCTGTGATAGGGAAAAGTTCTAGGGTTTCAAGAGGCTTGTTGCTGCAAGAGGGAATAGAATTTGAGCCCATGTCTGTCATCATCAAGATCCAACCTTGAACATTTGTTCTTATCATGCCATTCTCTATGACACATTGATTTGGAAAATCCACATTCCCCATGTTGTTCATCATTTGAGTTGATGATGGTGTGTCTGTTCCTTCAGCCTAGAAAGGAGATAATAATATATTAGAGAAATGAGAAAGGTTTCCATTCATGATTACTACGATATTGTTTGATTTGGTACAAAGTTTAAAGAATTTTTTTAAAAATATTTGTGGTTTAAAACAATCATTTTATCATTATTTGTATGGCTATAAATCATTCCATTAAAGGTAAAAAAAATTAAAGTTACATTATTTCTAAATATGAAAAGATGACATTCTTTTTTGAAAAAGTGTCAAGTAAAGGGACCTCAAGGATATTTTTGTCATTTTCGTTATTTTGTTCTGATATAAACCAATATCGATACTATTATAGCATCCTCTGGCAGGAATAACTAATCTCGATAGTAATCATGGCATAATTTATCCCATTAGTAACTAAACAAGGGATAAGACAGTACTTCATTTGTTCACTTTTATTTATCCACTTTGATTTGCATGTTCCTTAAGAAATAATTTTAATATGAGATTTATACCATAAATATTTATATTAATTGATGTATAGTCTTAAATCTTGAAAATGATATGAGGAATAAGTAATTAATGTTGAGAGAAAAACATGAAAAACAAATACACTTTCTATTTCAAAAATAATAATCTAATTTGACTTGGCACAGAGTTAAAGAAAAAAGAAAGAAAACTTTTTAATCTTGTGATCCTAAACTAAAATTATGTTAAATGTAGCAAAATACCCTTTAATCCTATGACTTTAAACATGTCACCTGGAAAGTTGAAATTAAAGTTTTGTCAAAAAAAAGGGGTCATTCTTTTTAAAACATACCAAAAAGAAAAGTAAATCATTATTTTTTAAACGGAGAGAGTAAGTTTTTATCTTGATATGCTAAAACAGATAAGCAAAAGCGAAAAAGTATTTTTAGTATAGGGACAAGTAAACGTGTATTCCCTTAGTTTTATATTACTTCACTCCTGATGATTTGACATACTTCTTAACAAAGCCTTAATTAAAGGTAAATTTTATTAAACTAACCTTATTAATGATTCAATTGAATTCTAGATTGTACTACAATGCACGTGTTCTTTAATACTAAGTGTAGTATTAAGCAAAAAATTCGCTCTCTGTTTCATATTAACACAGGGGTGATTTTTTTTTTCTCGTCACCTCTTGTTGGTAGTCTACAACACTCACAAACTTCAGCCACAACACCACACTGTCTAACACTTAGACTGTTTCATGTTTTAGGCAGCAAGAATGTAATGAACAATTTACAAGAACGCTTCCCAATCTTTTGTTGATATCTGAACAACAAAGGAAAAGACCTCAGAATTTGTCAAAGGCATAGAACTTCTTAGCTTTCGTTGACCTGACACACCCTTTAAAAAATTGATTAGAGGTGTTTTTTTTTTACCAAATCAACCTTAATAATGATGCTTGAGAACTCTAAACTTCAGTACTACTACTTTACTTTAACTAGTCATTTAATACTAACTATAGTATGAGAAAAAGATAACAAAATTCTCTTAATTTAATTTCCAAAATAGATAAACTAAAATGAAGTATCTATTTTCTATATAGGGACCAAGTAAAATAAAACATAGATCTTTTATATGTGACCATATAAAATAAAATGAAAAGAATACTAAGTTCTTATTCCAGGGTTATCTATACTTATCCATCATACCAATACGACTCCTAAGAATAGAAGTAATGCATATATAGATAAGATAAATATATACATACATATATGTGTGTGTACCTGATGAACCAATATGGGAGGTGAGTGAGGGTAAAGTGTATGAAAAGTAGGAGAGATATTGTAGTCAAGAACATTGCTATTGTTGGTTGGGATGTTGTGATGAAATTGAGGAGCATCATCATTATCATGATCATCACTAGAGTTTTTTTGCATTTTGTGAAGCATCATCAATTCTTTTCTAAGTTTTTGCCTGTCCCTAGCTTTGTGGTTTTGGAACCAATAAAATACATTCTTGCATTGAATCTTTCCATAATGAGAAAGATGAAATGTGATCTTTTGTACTTGAGTGGATGTTGGATTTCTCAAACCTTTTCTATACAAATCTTGGAGAATCATAAGTTGTTGTGGTGTTGGACTCCATCTTGGTCTAGGCATAGTGAAGAAGAAAAATAAAATCTTTTTTTTTTGTTTTGTTTTGTTGTTTTTTTTGAGGTAATATATGTTTTTGTTTCTATTAAGGGTATGTATAAATAGAGGAAGATTTAATGGTGGTGTAAAAATAGGGTTGTCATGCTGATGTAGCTATTTAAGTACTTTTGATGAATTCAATGATTCTTGCTTCCTCCCTTCCAATTATGTGACATTTAATTTGGCACTGAGGTTAAAAATAAAGGGAGAATTTTTTTTTTACCTCTATTGTCTTATTTTATGTAGTAATTTTTTTTATTTATTTGTCAAAAAAAAGAATGTTAGGTTATTATAATTAAAAATAATTTAATTTTAAAGTTTTTCTTGTATTCTTAATGAAATTATTTTCGACTATACAAATATTTAAGGATTATTTTTTATCATAAGTTTCAAAAGTCTTAAATATGATGTCAAGTCAAATGATGTCATATAAAATAGGATGAATAGAGTAATATTTATGGTGTAAAATAAGTCATAGATATTTGTCTGACACTGAATTCCTCTCATTAAAGCTAAAAATAGACTTTTTGAAGTTAGATTATTGCTAAATATAACAAATATTTTTTTAAGACCAACTAAAAAGAAAAATAGTAGTCCGATGGGAGTAGAGCCCTCAATATGGACGGCTAGGCTGTTGAGCTAGTCTGGCCTAACTTGTGATTTAGCAGGGTTGAACTAAGATTTTTTGAGCCTATTTAAAAAATAGTTTTTTTAGCTCGACCCGAATAAGCTTACTGATTTGTAGGATTTTTGCAATATGAATGTGGGCCGGTTCGTGGGCCGAATTAAAAAATAATTAAAAATAAAAAAAATAGATTATTAAAAATTATAAAAGTCTAAACTCAAAGTTCATTTTAAAAAATTTAAATATTAAAATTTAAATACAAATTATGTTTTTATAATATGTAATACTAACACTATACCATGTCTTGTTGCTATTTATTTTAATATTTTTAAATGATCATTTAATTTAAAATTTTATAAAAAAAAGAAATATATACTTATGGGTTGATCCGACAAGATCCGCAGCCCCCGTACTAATAAATTGAGTTAGCCCACAAAAAAATAAGTCAATCTAATATGGTCAATTAAATTTCAAAACCTATATAAATTAGTTCGAATGAAGTGGGACAACTCGTATTAACAGCTGAGTATGTTAGTGTAAGACTCATTTACTAGGTTAGTTGTTGATATCGTCATCATCGTCCCAATATTTATTCGACTGACATTGAATTATGAAAAAAAATAACAATGAGGAATTATGGTAGTAAGGAAAAGATCTTCCTTTTTTATAATAAGATCAATAGTACGTCCCCATGTGTTTCGTGTGGAGCCTACTATTTTGCTTCCAATTTATCTATTTAATCGAAAATTAACCTACCTTATCGACGATCTGGATTGTGGTAAAATCGTTAAAATTTTGTTATTTTTTTATTGAAAGTCGAGAGTGTTACTTCTATAAATAGATTAAATTTTTTTAGTTACTCATGTTTAAAAATTTGTCTCAAAATATCATCTTTGTTTCTTTTAGGATCATAATAACATTCAACTATTCTTATTTTTCTCAAAATATATCCCTCTCTCGTAATAAACTTATTAAATACTTTTGTCTTTGTTAAAATTTAAATTTAAAATTTTATGATTTTTAGTTTATTTCATTGATCATTCAATCATATTTTTTGGTTAATCATGTTTTCTATAAACCTAGCGCGTTAAAATTCTTTTAAATTTTTATTAATAATGGACAGTGAGGCTCCAATTTCATTTTATTATTATATCAAAAATATATTTTTTATTTTAGTTGTCCATTTCAGTAAATGAAAAGACTAGAGAGTTTTATTATTTTTTTCTCATACTATTTTTCGTATTAAATAACTATATAATTATATAGTAGTCAAATTTAAAATTTTAAAATAAGATTAATTTAATAAAATATATTTGAAATTAAATTCTTTTATAAGTATATGAAGTCAACCTGAGTAAAAAAAAATTAACTTATTTTTAAAAAATCTATTTACTAAATTATATCTTTAAGGATGATGAATGCGTAAAAGTTAATTAACTCTAAAATGGAAGCATTTGGACTTTGGTCAATTGAAGGCAAGCCAAGTCTAGCTAGGTTCTCATAATAGCACTATAATTTCTCCTCAAAAGCTAATTACATTAAATAAATTTAGTCATAAATATTTTAGATTAGGCTTAGTAATTATTGGTTGTTTGGTACTTATGTTTCAGGGTTAAATAGGGTTTGAGGTCAGACAATCAACTCATTTTCCACCCCCACCAACCCTCCGTCTTATTGTTACGTTGTTGTTAGCACAGAGTTAGCCAAAACTTCTTTCTCGAGTTATATCATGATTGTATACTTGTCGAAAGAGTTTTACAAGCAATAATATCTTTTTTCACTCACACGATAATATTGAATTGGGGTTTCGCTCATTGTTCAAGATTTTCCACTATTATATATTTTTCTTGAGAGTTTAGGTCGTGTTTCAGTCCCGATATGATTGATCATCTGAAAAGATCAGTCAAGTATCGTTTACTTTGTATGGACTAGAGAGAGTATTAGAGTAGTATGAGGAAAAAGGAAATGGAAGAGTAATCCCGGTGTACCTTTTTTACTCATCTATTATTACTTATCGTAATTCTCAAAGAATAATAAATAGAATGATAATTTAATTTATTATATTATTCTTTAAATATAATAAATTTGATGTATAAAAATATGATTATAGTTAATACTAAGTTAGAATTTAGTAATAAATTATCTCCTGATTTTCTAAATTAGACAAATGAAAATGAACACATAGTAAACAAGTAAAAATAAAATAAAATATTTATTTTAATATAAAATTCAAATAAAATATACTCCCTCTGTCCATCTTTATTTAGCTCCTATTGACTTGACATGGAGATTAAGAAATAGTAAGTGATAGGGGTAATTTTACCAAATCATCCTTTAATAGGGAAATAACTATAATTAATGAAAAGGGTAAATTAAGAATTAAGTGTAAAATTATCTCTTGATTTCATAAATTGGATAAATATTATTGAACATCCTAAAATAATATAAAGGTCAAGTAAAGATGAACGGAGAGAATAACAGACGGTAATAAACCTAAGACAAAACTTCCCTAAAGTAGAAAGTTAAATTAAATTCCTCTCTGAATTTTTACTGACGGTAGATCTTCCAAGTTCTCACTCATACTGTCAAAACTCACAGTAAATATCAATGTAAGTTATTAGTTATTTATGTACTGCGTACTTGTGAACACGTATAAAACATTTTATAAAATATAAATATGAAGTAAGGATGGCAGAATTAAATTTAACTCGTTCAATTTGTTAAAATTTGGGCAGGTTATTATTTATTTAATTCATCTCAATTTAATCCATTTAAAATTGGATTGATATACAATCCGAATTGACTTGAGAGAGATCTTGTCAAAATATTTTGAAAATATTTTTTTTTAATTCAATATGTTTTATATAGTCAAAATAAAGAAAAATATAATTTAATTAAGTACTAAAATACTGAAAAAGAACAAATAAAATACGTAGAACTTAGTAAAAATTGGGTTAAGTTGAGTCTTGACCCGCTCTACAACCCATTTTGATCCAAGTAAATTCGATTTGGATTGGGTCTTTATCCGTTTGTTGTCTTGATCCAATATGATCCATTCAAATTTGATCCAATTCGCTTAATTTTCACCCCTAATTTGAAGCATCTAATAAAAATACTTTATCATATATTAAAATATTTAATTTATAATTTAAATATTTAAAATAAAATATGGAGTATTAATAAATTTAAGAATGAAAAACAAATTATTGGACCACAATAGTCCTTGGAGATGGTCACATAAGCTTTAATTACGCGTTGAGTTTTTGCCATCATACTCATTTTTCTGGTTGATGTGTAAGTACTGTTCAATCCCTCCATAATTAATAATCAGAAAGTAATACTTACACCTACCTAGAGTACCAATGAATAATCACATCTAATTAACTAATTCTTCCGTTTCATTTTAATTATAATGATAAGATTTGGAGGAATCGAAAGATCATTCCGTCATGCAGCAGAACAATGTTCATCTAACTAGAAATTTCAAGAAGAATCGTAGCGTAGGATCGATATAAACAATCGATTAAAATAATCTAATGAGAAAGCATTTGTTCACATTCATAGAGTGACTTGGTCTTCAGTTCCAATATTCAAGAGGTAATAGATGTGACCTGTGTTAATTTTAAGGGGGGAAAATTAAGTAAAAATGTTGTTTGACTAATATATCTTTTATAAATAATTAAAGTTTTATCTATATATTTACCTCTTAATTCTAAAATAATTAATGCTAAAGATAAAATTAAAAAAAAAATAAATTATCTTTTGATAATCTGAATTGATAATTATTTTGTAATAACTATTTTTTATATAAAATGGAAGGGAGGAAGCATTTATTGTCCTTCGTGTGAAAGGACAACGCGTATATAATTAGAGAAAATAAGATCATTTGATTATTTATATTATATTATAAATTAAATAGAAAGAACTGATTTTTAGATTTTTATGTAAAAGTTTAAAAAATCCAGGGTGAAAAAATTATAAAATTTTAAAAAAATTATTGTAAAGTGATAATTTTATTGTAATTAACTAATAAAAAAAAAATATTTTAGTGAGTGGCTATCTCATTTAAACATTTAAATTGCTAGAGAAAGTATATTTTTATTTACTTATATTCGTAGTACGTCTCTGATCCAGTGTGAATCTGACTCTTTCTTTGTTTTTTTATTTATAATGAGTGAAAGTGAAATTCTATCCAAGACGATATACTCTAATATCATATTATGTTTGAGGATCTGATAATATAAAAACTTAAATCATTAGTGAAAATATATTTTTATTTACTTGATTATATTCTTAATTAATCCTATTTATTTAATACTTTTTAAAAAAGTAATGCTATATCCCCATAAAAATTTAAGTCAAATTTGACCATAATTATAGAAAGACAATCATAATCTTTATTGGTGAGAATTCTATAATATCCTTATTTTAATTTTATTTATTTATTTCCCCAACATTTTTTCTCAAATACAATAAAAATTATTCTCCACCCCTTACGGCATCTCACACTACCATAAAGATAAATTCATAATTAAATAATTAATCGTCCCAATTCATACGTTAATAAATATGTCTTCAATAAATATTAAATTTTATATATAGTAA
Source organism: Solanum aculeatissimum (assembly GCA_038996855.1). Taxonomy (NCBI): domain Eukaryota; kingdom Viridiplantae; phylum Streptophyta; class Magnoliopsida; order Solanales; family Solanaceae; genus Solanum; species Solanum aculeatissimum. Next base: position 34,936 of record JBCEWC010000601.1, on the reverse strand, counting down.
TATGTAAATTGGGATATACCTTTAATAAAACTATTTTATTGCTTCAAATTAATCTCTTTATTAAAAGAGATACGCACACTTCACATTAATAATGACTATAAATAAATATTTTATCTACTTAAAAATTTTATTTTATTTTATTTTATTTTTATTATTTTCAAACATAAAAGTTATACTTAATTTTTTAATAATACAAATTTAGTAAAATATAGTAATTAAGTATGGTCCAAAATTTTATAATTGCATTTTTCTTCAAATATAATCAAGTAAATAAAATTACTTTCAATTCTTCAATAATTGGTGTATTATTTATACAATGAATGTTCAAGACCAAAAAAATAATAAGAATAAGAATACAATTTTGGAAGTTAAATTTAAATAAAAATAATTAAAAATAGTTATTATAACTATATCTTGAATAAAATATTAAATATAAATGCATGATTTTTTTTCTTGGTTTGTTAAATATACTTAATACTTATAAACTATATAATTTTCATGGTATTTATAAGATGTCGATGTCTACTATATTTAAAGTGTTTTGAGTTTTGATTGTCAATATTGAAGTATCTTTAAAATGATTTATATATGTAATTTACATTTATTTAGACATAATAATTCATAAAATTACTTCATCAGATGTCACTTTTAATAAATATGAGTAATGATTCACAAGTTATTAAATTGATATGTTGAGTTGGTGTTAACTAAGATTGTCACATATGTAATATATAAGTTTTATGATTCATATAACATGTTGATGTCTATCATATCTAAAATAACATAAAGATCAATATACATTTTATTCTCCGATTCCCAAATTCTAATTTGCGGGATTACGCTAAATATTGTTGTTGTTGTTACTTAATGTAGCATATTATATTAAATTATATTATTTTCAATAGATATAAATAAAGTAATACCTAACTAGGATATACATTTTTTAAAATTATTTTTTATTTAATATAGGCAATTGAATTCACGCTAATATTAAATATAAATAAATATTTTCTCTAATTAAAATTATATTAATACTCGATAATACACAATATAGTAACTTAAAGTAAGTATGGGTTACAATTGAATTTTCTTTAAATATAATCAATGAATAAAAATACATATATTTTTAAAATTATTAATGGACTGTTCATAAAATATATATATATTTTCTAGAATAATAATAATAATAATAATATAATTTTGAGACTTAGATATTTCAAATAAATACTAATAATGATAAGACATATTTGAATAACATATTAAATTTCTTATATTATAATTACTTTAAGAAAACAAATAGTGGTACATAATAATTAATCACAACATATAATAATGGTCATACCTTATTTATATAATCACATTAAAATTAACTTATTTAAATTACTTTTTTTAATTTTGATCATTGATTTTTCTTTTTATAAGCAATCCTTATCATATTTTTAAATTAAGTAAACATAAGCATAATCTAATTCTTATAGTCAATTTATGTCCTAACTCATTTGTATTATTTCTAATTGTCTATATTAACATCCACTTCAAATTACCCTCTAATTATTTTTTTTATTAAATATTTTTTTTCAAATTACCCTCTAATAATACCTTTTTATATTTTATATTGATATTTTAATTATCTTATTTTTTTTAAATAAAAAAATTACACTCATTCTTGATAAATTAAAAAGAAGTTATCTTTCAAATCATTTTTAAAAATAAAACCACTCAACTAAAAAATTAACTGCATTTCATGTCATAACATTGCTCAAAATATGTTATGATTATTAATAATTTATCATTTAATTAAATATGATTGTTCATAATACTTTTTATTGTCACTCTATTTTTATATTCTCTTTAGAGATTTAAAATAACACTGATTTATTTTCTTTTACAAAAATAATTAATGTGAAAAAATTAAATGAATAAAAACAGTTTAAAAAAAACACACATTTTAATCAAATAAATATGCATTAAGTAATAATTTTTTAGATCAAATGACAAAAAAGAAAAACTACATTTCAAGTTTATCCTTGAACTTTGTAAGAAAAAATTAAATTAAGTTTTCACTTTCATTAATCAAAAAATGTATATCCATGTTATTTATATTTTTTTCTTTTCTATAATACGAAAAATAAATATATTTAGCTTTAATAATAACGACACATTTTTATTTTCAAAAACGTAGTAGACTTTGCGATTTCTTTTTCATGTTTAATTATGATATCATTAATAACTAATGTCATTAATTATTTTTAAAAATTAATTTATAATATAAATAAATTTTTTTAATCATTATGATAAAATTTGAATTAAATTTTTATGGCCAAAAAGATTTTTCCTTTTTGCTATTGTTGGGAAAATTAGTTCCTCAACTTAATTGCATTAAATGAGATAATTAATGAGATGGTTTTCTATATAATTTATTATTGCACAAAACTTCAAACATAGAGCCCCTTTTTTTTGTGCGGCCAATTAATTAAAGGCGGCTAAATAATGTGTGTTGTTTTAAGTACATTTGCTAATCTCCCCTCATAAATCCGACAGAAAGGCTCATCTTTTCATTAATTTCTACACTCTTTGCATTTATTGTAGCACAACATGTTTAAGTAGCATTTTTAATTCATTACCAAATATACTCACTTTGTCCCATAAAATGTGGTACTTTTATTTTTTAATTTGTTTCAAAAAGAATATTATTATAATTTTATTTGTATTTTTAATGAAATAAATTTTAATTATATAAATATTTAAGAATAATTTTAGATTACAAATTTTTAAATTTTTTTTGGTTAAACATTATGTTAAATTAGATGGTGCTACATAAAATGAGAAGAAAAAAAATAGTATATGCCTAAAGAATTTCCTAAGTCATTCTTGAAATGGAAATATGAACCCGAACTTTTTTCTCTGAAATTTCAAAAGACTTTTTTTGTTTAGATCTTTTTGAAATCATTTTAACGGTTTTCTTGATTTTTCCTTAAAAATTAAGTGGCGACTCTTTTTATTTTTTTCCTAAAATCGATTTTTCTCAAAGTTTAAGTCGATTTTTCGAAAAGTCAGCGCTTTCACCGTAAAACAGAAATAGCGACTCTGCTGGGGAATATGATCGAGCCGTTTACGGCGAAAGCGCCGGCTTTTCGAAAAATCGACTTAAACTTTGAGAAAAATCGATTTTAGGAAAAAATAAAAAGAGTCGCCACTTAATTTTTAAGGAACAATCAAGAAAACCGTTAAAATGATTTCAAAAAGATCTAAACAGAAAAAATCTTTTGAAATTCCAGAGAAAAGAGTTCGGGTTCATATTTCCATTTCAAGAGTCATATTACTCTGTGTTTTACTTATTCACTTTGAATTTTGTACGTTTTAAAAAAATATTATTTAATATAAATATTTTATCATAGTATTTATATTAATTTATGTATTATTATAAGTCTTGAAAACTGTTTGAAGAATAAGAGTATGTTTGGTATGAAGCTTAGATTATGACTTGATCCAATAGAGTCGAGAACATGTTTCATAGAATTTTATTTTATTTTTTGGGAAAATAGGTTAATTTTTATTTATTTTTTAGTATTTGATAATTATGTAAAAAAATATTATCTTAAGAATATTTGTATATAATTTACCCGAATATTATAAGGGGTGGAGCGTGAGGCATTGGGGGTGTGATGTCAAGGAATATGGTTGAGGAGCATTGGGTGGGTCGGGAGGATACAATAAATATAGAATGTCACTTATAAAATTTATTTTCTTATTTTTAGTAAGAAAGTCATTTTCTCATTTTCAAGCAATTTATTTTCTTAAAAAAAAATTTTTTTTTAAAAAGTATCCAATCAAATATGAAAAAAAAAAATTACAAAAAATATTTTCCTCCATACCAAATACTCCTCAAGTAATTTATGTTGATGATAAAATAAAACATAATTATCCTTTTTGATATATTAAAATATCAAGTAAAAATAAAATTTGTTTATCTCCCTTCAATAAATATGCACAATATTTAAGAATTTACTCTTTTCTTATTTATCAAATTTCTCTATCGCATTACCCTTTAAGAAACTATATATATAAAAAAATGTTTATTAATTTATCCTTATCCCCCTTCAATAAATATGCATTATATTTAAGAATGAGATTAAGTTAATTCTATTGATTTTTGAAAAATCATAGTATTAACCAACAATCACTTGTTTGAATTTTTTATTTTTCTTTTCTTGGTACTCCTTTTGTTCACTTTTACTTATTCCGTATTGATTGACATACCCTTTATGATTATCTTGAAGGTTATTTTCAAAAATCTTCAAAAAACTTTCAATAGTTGCTCTAATTATATTTGATCAGTTTATGGGTTTGATTTTGGAGTTTATCGAAAAATTGAAAATTTTTGAAATTTTTTAGTTTTGAAAGACTTAAGTTGTTCACAAGTGATTTTTGATACAAATCGGAGCTACGAGTCTTGGAACGAAATTTTATCAGCTCCGCAATGTGAAATTGATCTAGAAGAGTCGACGACTTCATATTTGGAGTTGTTTCATAGATTTGAGATCTTAAGTTGGAAGTTTAAGTTATTTTGAATCAAGATTTGACTTTGGTCAACAATTGAAGTTCAGATGCCCAAACTAAATTTTTATGATTTCGTTGGATTCAGGAGATGATTTTAAACCTAGTTAGAGTTTTGATTTATCTTTTCAGAGTTTTCAAGGACGTTTTTGTAAAACCTTGGAAATTCCTAGGCTAAGATCCAAACCTTCCCTCTTATGCGTATGAGATCATACCGAGTGATTCTAATTTTGAATATAGGTATTAAATCCTATTATATAGTGGGAAGATAGATTTGAGATGAATTAAGGTCACAAAAAATACTTTAACACAAAGTTGAGATAAAAGACTTCTTACCGATTGAGTTTCGATATGAAATTGAGTAATCCAAATAACTTAAAAGTTGTGAATGTATGTTAAGGTCTTTTCTTAAGTATTATAAGTATGTCGGATGTGGTTTGAGATCATAAGGGATGCCCAAGGTCAAGACAAGTTTAAAACATTTCAATCGGTTAAGTTTCGATGTGAGTTTATAGAAGGGTCAACTTCAAATGGTCATATATCTTAGCACATAATATATTAGGTGATCCATAATATATCAAATTGTATATCTTTAAATTAGCTTTCCAACACATCCAATTTTGCCTCAATCGAAGTTTGGAGTAAAAAGTTATGACCATTTAACTGAAACCTGTCGAATTTGTAAAATTCGACGATCCGCTGATTTAGATGGTCGAAATGCTCCAAGAAAGCTTGGAATCTGTCAAAAAGGGATACCCAAGGTCCCCATTCGGTGCACCGTCAAATGGTTTGACGATGGGGCCCTAAAACCACCATTTTGGCCGTCGAAATTCATCAAAAGGTCATTTTTTCAATTTTGATGATTATTTGACTTCCTCAAGAGGTTATTTTTTACCTTTTACCCCTAATTAACTTCCCTAAGACTATCATATCGCCTTACAACCTCCCATTAACGCATAAATCCTTGAAAACATTAGATTTCTACGTTCAAAGTTCTCCCAAAGAAGAGGCTAGGGTTCTTCATCTTCAAGTGCAAACCAAAGGTTTCTTTAAGAGATTTTTCTCTTCTAGGTACGTAAGGCTACTCATAGCGTCGGATTGAGTTCTTTCATGCGCCTCATATGTTAATTCTCCGTAATTGAGTTCAAGTAGAGTCTTACCCTAATTCTTGAATTCTAAATGAGTTAATTTCTATTTCATTGAGTTAGATATATTTATGCACCGAGATTATTTTTTTTTTTTATCTCTTTTATTATTGGAGTTGTCATTCTTTGATACTCTCCCATAAACCCTAATGAAGTTGATAATCATGGTTTTTCTATACATTATATGATGTTGAGATTGATGATTTTTCATGCATGAAATAAAATATTATTTTAAGTCAAGATTTTGCATGTTGACAATAAAGATGATGACTTTTCTATACATCAATGAAAGAGTAATTTAAATTAATATTACATATGTATTTTCTTGATTCCAAAGGATTATATTTTGAGGAAAATGTTTTGATGAGATGTTGCATGTTTTATTGAGTTTGTGAGGAAATTGAGCATCGAGTTTAAATGATGTTTTGAGTAAATATTTTGATGATGATGTAAATAATTTTCAAATATATTTATTGATGGAAGATGATGATGTCTTGAGATAATTTTGTTGTTTAAATTAAAGTCCAATGAGACTAGATAAGATGTTTGTGAGTAATCTACTCAGGTGATGCTCGTGGAAGTTGCTTGGCAATTTATTTCTAACGACAATTCAGTCTTTTCTTATTATTCTAATTTCTAAGCTACGTACGCCGATTTAGATTGTTTTAAGTGGGATTTAGGGTTTTTATCAGCTCAATCTCTCATTCATTTAACTCTCAATCCAATTAAAAATTTCTCTCTCTAAGATCGGATTCAACTCTCAAGGCAAAATAAGAGATTCTGGGGTTCTTTAAGTTCAAGTGATCTCTAATTTTAAATTTCAAGAAAGAATTTCACTTGAGGTATGTGAAAAACTCATCCATGAATCCTCTTCCATCTATGGAGTCCCAAAACAAACTCAATTTTATAAATTATGATATCTACTTGTGCTAGGGTTTCTATGATTTTTCATTGCTTTTTAGAATTTAGGGATACTTTTCAAGTAATGGCCCGAGCTATGACCGCTCAAGCAAATCGAGAAGTTATAGCCCCAAGTTAACCCTCAAGTAAACACAACTGTTATTAGGGTTCAAAATTTTACTCGAATGAACCCTCTAAAGTTGCATGTGTCGAGAGTGAATAAGGATCCATAAGAGTTCATGAAAGGTGTCAAGAAGATTACGAAGATAATAAAAGTGTCGTCAATTGAGAGTATTGACCGGGTCTCTTATCAGTTGAAAGGAGTGACTCAGATTTGGTGTAAACAGTGGAAGGAGAATAGGGTGAGAGATGCAGGCTTAGTGAATTGGGTTGAGTATAAAAGTATTTTCTTAGATAGATTCTTCCCACTAGAGTTAAGGAAACTAAAGATCCAAAACTTCATCAATTTAAGACAAGGAAATATGTCAGTGAAGAAACATTCTTTGAAGTTTACTCAACTCTCAATGTATGCTCTGACCTTGGTGGCTGACTCTGAGGCTCGTATAAGCAAGTTCATTTCTAGCATCACGAGGTTGGTTGCAAATGAGTGTAAAACTACCATGTTGATCTAAGAGATTGATATCTCATGGTTGATGACTTATGCACATAAGATTAAGGAGGAAAAATTTAAGAAGAATACTAAGGAAATAAAGATGGCTCAAACCAATGGTGGTAGCTACTATCATCAGAGTTCCAGTAGTAGTCATTCTCAATTTTGTCAGGATTTCTCAGGCTTGGCTCCATCTGTTGCTAGTGTTCCGGTGCCTAAGTTCAACAAAGATAGGGTGTCTAACCCAAACCCTCAAGGTGGTGTTTCTATTAGATGATCTTTTCCCATATGTCAAAAATGTGGAAGGAGCCATCCGAGAGAGTGTTTAGCCAATTCTTGTGCATGCTTTGGTTGTGGTAAGGTTAGACATAGATTAAGAGAATACCCTTCCTAAGCTGATAGGGCTGGAGATGTTCATTGTCAAACTCAAACATAGTAGGATTCTTCTTCTAGTTTTGGTGGCGTGCAACGCCAAGGCAGGATCTATGCTCTTCTATCTCATCAAGATCAAGACTATTCTCCTGATGTGTTTATGGATATGTTACGATTCTTTCATCTGAATATTTATGCTTTACTAGATCCGAACATAAATTTTCCTTTTGTAACTCCCTATATTGTTATGAGGTTTGGTGTTAGTATAAAATTCTACTTGAGCCTTTTCCTATATCTACTTTTGTTGGTGGGTCATTCTTAGATAAATAGGTATATAAAAATTGCCCATTTCAAGCTTTCAGAAAGTCACCTCAGCTGACTTAGTAAAGCTTAATATGCCTAATTTAATGTCATTCTTAGCATGGATTGACTATAATCATGTTGTGCTTTAATTGTTGTCAAACCCGGATGGTTAGATTTCAATTTTCTAATAAAATGGAAGAGTATTTTTTACCTTAAGTCCAGAAAGATGATTTCTAAAAGATGTATCTATCACCTAGTGTGGGTTAAGAATTCTAATATCAAAACCTTAAATCTTCAGTCCGTTCCAATCGTGAATGAGTTTTCAAAAATATTTCCTAAGGATCTTTCTGGAGTTCCTCCTAAAAGAAACTTTGATTTTACTCGACTTATCTCTATTTTTTCCTATCGAATAGCTCTAATCGAGCTTGAGGAATTGAAAAAAATACTTAAAGGACTTTTTAGATAAAGTCTTCATCAAGCTGAATATCTCTCAATGAGGTGATCTTGCTGTCTTTGTTCATAAAAAGGATGGTTCACTTTATATGTGCTCTAATTATCAACAATTGAACAAGGCCACAATTAAATATAAGTATCTCATCTCAAGAATTGATGACTTATTTTATCAACTTTAGGGTGCCAATTATTTATCTAAAATTGATCTTAGATCAGGTTATTATCAACTTCGAGTTAGAGAGTATGGCATCCTAATGACAACTTTCAGGACTCAGCATAGTCATTATGAATTTATGATTATGTCTTTTGGATTAACAAATTTCTCTACAGCTTTTATAAATTTGATGAATAGGATATTTAAGAAATTCTTGGATATGTTAATTGTTGTTTTTATTGATGATATTTTGATCTGTTCAAAATGTGGAAGAGCATACGAATTATTTAAGGATTATGCATGCTACAAGTTTTGAAGGATCGTCAATTATTTTCTAAGTTTAGCAAGTGTAGATTTTTATCGAGATGGCATTCTTTGTCCATGTTGTCTCCGTGAAAGTATAAGAGTTGATCCTCAAAAGATTGATGCAGTAAAGAATCGGCCTAGGCCGTTTTCTCCTTAGATATATATTAGGAGTTTCTTGGGTTAAGCCGATTATCACAAACGATTTGTGGAACAATTTTATTCTATTACTTCTCTATTGTCTATATTGACTAAGAAGATAGTCAAGTTTGGGTGGTCTGATACTTGTGAAAAGAGTTTTCAAGAGTTGAAGACTTGACTCACTACAATCCCAATTTTGATTTTGCCAAAAGAATTTGATGGTTTTGTTGTGTATTGTTATGCTTCAAAGATTGGTCTTGATTGTGTTTTGATGCAACATGGTAAAGTGATTGCCTATGACTTAAGACAACTTAAAATTCATAAGAAGAATTATCTAGCTCTAGATTTTGTGTTAGCACCAGTGGTGTTTGTTTTAAAGATTTGAAGACATTATCTCTATTATGTTCATATGGATGTGTTCATCGATCACAAGAATTTGCAATATATATTTAAACAAAATGAGTTGAACCTTCACCAACAGAGATGTCTTGAGCTACTGAAGGATTATGATATAAATGTGTTATATCAATCGAATAAGGTCAATAAAGTGACAAATGCCCTTAGTAAATTATCCATGGGAAGTATAGCTCACACCGAGGATAAGAATAAGGAGCTGGTTTATGATGTTCATAGGCTTACTCGTTTAAGAGTTCGTTTGATGGATTTTGAGGAAGGTAGTGTTATTGTGCGAAATGGTTTGGAATCGTCCTAGAAGGAATGAATATCATTTTACTTTAACGAAAATAATTTAAATTTAAAATTTCATTTAACTGTTAATGAAATGATTCTCAATTACACAAATAAAATTATTTTGTACTATAAACTTAGCTTTAATTTTTCTTTAAAAAACATCATATCAGATCAAATAAAATGAGACGCAGAGAGTCGTATTTATGACAAGCCCAAAAAATGGAGGGAAAGTGACGTTGTCAAAGCTAAATTGAGTGGTTTCTAGTGATCGGACTCCAAAAGGTTCAGCAATATCATCATTTTGGATTCTGATCTTGTCCATGAATTTATTGTGTCTATATTTGAGTGGATCAAATTAAGGATCCACAGTTAATGCCTCAAGTACAAAAATCCTAGCACCGTCAGCAAAAAGTGTAAAGAATAAGTGAATTTTTATTTATTTTTTGATGCTCAATATATAAAAAAATTACTTTTAAAAATATTTTAAATAAATATTATGAAAGGTGAAGTCAGAAAATATAAAGACGGTGGATATGGAGCTGCAAAAATCAAAATTGCATTGTCGTGACTTATTAACCTGGCCTTGAGACTTGTCCAAAGAGAACTCATCATCCTTTAGGTAGGAAAGTGTGCAAGTTGCGTATTAGAGTGGAAGGATAGTAGGGGTAGAGTGTTGTCTTACGTTGTGAGGTTTATTGTTGGGTGTAGGATTAATCGTACCCTATAGTTCTTGACTTACGTTGTTTATTACATTTCGATTATCACACTATTTTGTTGTTATTGTTTTACTCCTGTTGACTTTATAATGTTTTTTTTTATTAGCCATTATGTTTTCTCCACTACCTTTTTTTCTTCCTTTATTTGGAATTGATGTACTTAAGTCGAAGATTTTTCGAAAACAACATCTCTACCTCCACGAGATGATGGTAAGGTTTGTGTACACTCTATCCTCTCCAAACCCTACTTTATGGGATTTCACTAGATATGATGTTGTTGTAATATTTCGACAATATTTAGTCCTATCTATTGGTATATAAGTTGTACAGGGTGATGGTTATATTGATTATGTTTTATGAAATGAAATGTTGATCAATCAAAAACTCTCATATCCAAAAATAAGAGGTAAGATTAAGAATGATGATATTCGAGATAAGGTGGAAGTGGCCTTCGTGAAGGACAGAATGTGGGAAGTAAGAATGAGATGATTCAAATATGTGAAGAAGTATAGATATTTTTCAACTCTCCATGATCAATTGTCTCTCAATATTTTTCAACCAAAAAAAGGAAAAAGTAATCTTTTAAAGAGAGAAAGAAAGAAAAAGGAAAAGAAAAAAATAGAATAAAGAAAATATCAAAATCATAATTCTTATATAAATTTTATTTATATTTTATCAAAATTTAGACATGTTTTATATTTTTCTAGAAACATATCATAAATTTTAGCAAAAAAAATATTCAGATTTTATACATCTATATAATTTTTATACAAAATTTTATACATGCTTTATCAAAATTTATGCATATTTTATCAGATTTTATATATACATATAACTTACAACCAAAAAAAATCAGAAACGTAAAGATGAACTTTATACAAAATCCATATATGATTTTTTTTACAAGAACCTTACATGTATTTTATAAAGAATCTATATAGATACCTTACATGAATTTTTATATAAAATTTATATAGTAATGTTATGTAGTTTTAAATAAAGGAGGAAGGGTTAGAAATTTAATAGATTTTAGATATCGATCACACTTGAATCTCTAGATGTTCTAGAGTAAAAGATCGTCAATGAGAATGTTCTAGTGCACGGTAGATTATTATTCAAAACTTGTATATCATTTGCTGATGCAATGTGAGTTGTTAGAAACATGTGAAGCGTTCAAGGTTCAATATTGAAATAATTTCAGAGATTTTTTGTTTCTGTCCGTGTCTACAAACAATTTGAAATACCTTAAACTTTTTAAAACAAGTATGATTTAAATAGCGATACTTCAAAGAACTTCCTTTTACACAAAATGTGATTCAGAAAGTCTATTTCTATATGTTTACTCAAAGTATATTACAAGTTTACAATAATCGTATTTTAGGGGGCCTTATATCCAAATACATTTCTCTTGCGTTTTAGCCCAAAAGGCGTGGCTTGCGTCTCACAAAGGTCCGATCCATGCCACACGCGACGAGGCAAATATCGTCGAAAATAAAATGTATTTGAGCTAAAATGAGGCCCTTCTATGACTTGTACTTGAGCAAAACCAGGACGCCAATCATCACTTCCAGCCAATTTAAGATAGAGATAACAAATTGGTGATTTAACACATTGGCCAGTGACTTGGAATTGATCAATCATGCAAGATTGAAATGGTTTTCTTGGGATGTCATCAAGAACTTGTGGATCCAATGGATCAACCTTTCTAACATGTTTGGAATTCAAATGATGCACTAAAATGTCATTGGAATTTTCATCACCAAACCTTAGGCTTACATGATTTGAGGTTTCTGCACCTTTTGTACATGTTGTCTCTATTGTCACAAAATAGGTGCATTTCTCCTGAAAAATATAGTAATTGTCAAGACAACATATTTCAGACCAGTGGCGGAGTCAAGTATTTTAATAAGGGGTGTCAAATAAAAATATATGCGTTACTATCACAAATATAACACATGACCTTAAGCAATCTTTGCAACCTTTTAACCACTACACTTGGTCAAGGGTGGCTCTGCCCCTGTTTCAAACAAATTAAGACCACCTTTTTTGTAACATTACATTAATGTCACCAATTTATTAAAGTGCATAAAGTAATGATACTCCGATCCCTTTTTTCATATTACTTATCACGTGTTGACTTAGTACATTGCTTAAGAAAGCTTTAATCAGATGCGTATTTTGCTAAACTAATTTTTTATAACAAGTATATGTCATTTTGTGCCAAACGTGCTGCATCAGTTTATGAAGAACCTAATGAAATGCGATAATTGGTATGAATTGCAGAAATCGATGACCAATAATCGATTCTTTGAAAGTATATTGTGCCTAAAGCTATTAGAAAAGTCGATAACACGTCTGTCTGAGCGTCACTCATCACACGTAAAATTAAAAAAATGGTCGTACCTTCTTCTTTGTTGAAAGGCTATCATTTGTGGCCTTGATGGAAACGTCCCTACCTGAAGCAAGAAAGATAAAACTTGTGATAAAAATAATTAGTGTTATTCTAAATTTGCTTATTAACATCATCTTTAATTAATCTATTGAGATTAATTTGATACAAAAGAGAAATTAAAAGAAGAACATTAATGAAACAAGCAAATACTATATGTTAATATATATAAGAACTTTGATACTCATTCTTTGCTTCATAGGGACAAAAAGGAAATATTCTTGGATGTTTTGATTACTTGAAGATAATTATAACCATCTTTTAAATAATATTAATCTTCTTGTTTCATTTGCTTTTTCAGAGATAATTAATTAAAGCATATATTCTGAAGACTAATTAATCTTAAACCATCCTTTAGAGATACTTTAACTCATAACTTTTTAATTTATTCCATCACAAAGATAAATGTCTTTTGATTAAATCACATCAAGATTATTATTTTTTTAAATCTAACAAATAAACGATAACAAGTGTAAGTGGACGAGGTGCGTACTACATTAGTAATACTTGCATTAGTATTGTTGAAATTATTTCTGATGCACTATTCGATTTGTTGTATTGAAAATAAAATATATTGCATAATATTTTTTAAAAATAGTGTACATCCTTTACAAATACAGTGAAAAGGGTTTTGAGAGACAATTGTGCCTTTAGTCATATTAATACATGTATTAAAAATCTTTAAATTCATTAAAAATAAGAACAAGAAGTATTGAAAGACATTTTAGAAATTTGTTCATATTATTTATTGTATTTATGTTCATATTATATTTATTTTACTTTAAGATCATCTTTCTTTGCCTCAAAGTAACGGATCATTTTTGTGAAAATTAATAATGCAAGGATTAATTATGTAAAAATTAATATTATGGGTAGGGTGTTTATAGATTGGTAAGTGAGTCGAGTTTTCGTTAAAATTAAAATTGAATCAATTTTAGTCGATTTTTCAATTTTTAAAATGAAACCAAACTAAAGTCGATACATACTATTAGTTTAGTTGTTTCTGATTTGTATCGCCGAACTTACGTTTTAGGGCATAACTTGAGTCACTAAAGTGTAAATTTACGTCTTGAGTTTAATTTCTTTTGTCTTTAGAAATAACTTGTACAAGTGTATACTTCATGTATAGTTAAGCTATATTTAGCTTTTTGAGCATATCAATATATTATAATGTATAGTTCATGTATAAATAAGTTACATTGGGAAGCTATATTATATTTTTTGTGACTTTTGGCTATTTTTCTTTTAAATAAAAGCATGATTATATTTGTTATAAACTAAATTATTTTATATATTTGAAACTATCCCTATTATTTATTGTCTCATTTGTTGTCTTTTGGCCCAAGGAGGTTAAAATAGCATCTCTTTTGTAACTCCTAATTATTGATTGGAATTGGATTTCTTGCTACGATCGTATTTGTTTAGGCATGTGATCATCTCATCTAAACGAACATATGTTTTATTTATTTTAATTATCTTCTCAACATATTGTCTTACATTGGGACCTGATTCCTTCTTTTTTATGGCCAAGGACATAAAAATTCTTTTTGATAATGGGTAGTGGTGGAATTCAATTTTCAAGACGCTTGCCTACTCTGATACCCGAATAAAGTGTGCAATCATTTCATCTAAAAGCGTAAGGTACTAAACAACTCCAAATCAAGTTCCTTTTCTGCAGAACATGGAACCAAAGTTTGAAGGGGATATATGCAAAATGACAAGTTTGCATTTGTGGTCTAGAAAGCAAATGCAATTAACATAATCCAAACACAATTTGAAGGCCAAATAGATTGTTACAAGTAACTTGACTACTTCAAGGTCCACAGTTCACATTTTAAATTGTTAAAACTTTTTAAGCCGTCTGCAGAAGATGCCAAGATATACAAGCCAAATTTCCAGCTAATACATAATTTTTTATCTATATTGATGCTCACCAAATACAAAACCAGGTCTGCAAAAGAAATGTTACTCACAAAAGAACAAACAGAAATCAAGCCTTAAATGAAGGTTGTGGAGCAGCATGTAACAAAATGCCTTGTCGACGCAGGCAAATACTTTAAAATATTGGTATCAGCTTTGGTTAAATACCAGTAAGAAGTGTAAGGAATCCTTCAAACTCCAAGAAAGCATGGAGTCTTTCAAATTCTACATCTCCCTTCTTGTCCTTCAGGCTCTCCTGACCATTTCATGTACAACCGCGGCAGTTTCACCAAGCTGTCCTGTGGTTTTCAGAGAATATATTGGAGCTGAGGGCAAGAATGTCACATTCTCTGATGTCCCAATTAATCCAAATGTTGAGTTTCACTTCCTCCTTTCCTTTGCTATAGATTACACAAACACAAATTCACCAAAACCCACTAATGGTGACTTCCTGGTCTATTGGGACACTGATAACCTCACTCCTTCTCATATTTCCTCTATCAAGGCCAAGCATAAAAACGTTAAGGTAGGTATGAGTCTCGGTGGTGATACAGTGAATGGTAAAAATGCCACCTTCGCTCCTACATCAATTAGATCTTGGGTGAGAAATGCAATATATTCAATCACCAAGATAGTGAAAGAGTATAACCTGGATGCAATAGATATAGATTATGAACACTTCAATGTAGATCCAGATACATTTGCAGAGTGCATCGGGCAACTGTTGTACTTCCTTAAACAAAACAATGTCATCTCTTACACATCAATCGCACCATATGCAGATGATTCAGTGCAGGTGCATTACTTAGCACTCTGGAGAAAGTATGGCCATCTAATAGACTATGTTAACTTCCAATTTTATGCCTATGAAAAGGGCACAACCATTCCTCAATTCCTTCAGTACTTTGAAACTCAGATGGATAACTATAAAGGAGGCAAGATTCTAGTTAGCTTTGGAACTGACAACAGTGGTGGCTTGTCTCCAAGACATGGATTCTTTGATGCATGCAGCATACTAAGGAGTCAGGGAACACTTCATGGTATCTTTATTTGGTCTGCAGATGACTCTATGAAGGATCATTTCCGATATGAAAAGCTGTCACAGGACCTCTTAGCAACTGCAACTTAAATATCTTGCAACTATTTAAGGCAATCTTTTGTAGGCCATGCAAAAGATAAAAATTGGAATGCTAGAATGTTATTTCTTATTTTGGAGGCTTCTCTAGGAAATCAGACATGTATGAAGTTGTATTTGTATTGTGGTCTTGTAATCAAAATATTGATGCAAACAAGTTCAGATTTACAATTCCCAAATGTGCTAAAGCTTACTATTCACAGGAAAATAATTTTGTTTTAAAATATAGTTTGGAACACTAGAAGGACTAACACGAAGCATTTCACCAAAACGCAAAACGTAACAATAAGACTGAACAGCAGCTCTATTCAGGTCTATGCATGTATGACGTGATACAACACCTCTACCAGAGTAAAGAAATGTTATAAAATGCAGTAGCATGCGTGAATCTACAAGGTTAACACTAACAGGCACTTGGTTTCCATAATTATGCCTCAAATTAGTGCCAAGAAAATACACAATTAAGAATTTTTCAGTTTCAAAAGCAAGCAATCCCTTCAGTATATTGAGAAAAGAAAGTAAAACGTACAAGTTCCTTGACCAGCTTGCAGTGCCCACCAGCATATGTTCTGTATGATCCCAAACACTTGCCCTTTGCTTCATCTACATCATCACTCTCAGTGCACTTGGCGCCAAAATCGTTCTTGGCAAATGGACTTACCTAGTTTAACTTTCAATATCATGTGAGAATTAGGAAGAAGTGAGGAAGGCTCTCCAAAATTGTGCTACTATGTTATTCAAGCGAAGAACCACCGTTGAGTGTCTATGTACAAGCCTTTGAAACATCCTGCAGAATAACTTATTCCAGCCTATTCTTTACAAACAGGAAAAAGACAATTCAGTATCAGCCATCCAAAGCATTCGTACCCCATAAGTTATCATACCAACTGTCCAAATTCGATCAGATTGAGGAATAGTACTATCAACTTGAGCCACAGAATCAATACTCAGTATCATCTTCGCTGATTTTTACGAGAGAACATTGATGGTTTTGAGGAATACCAGAGCAGAGTAGGTAATTTACATTGAATACGCATTTTACCTTTTGAAAAACCTAGTTTGCTGGCCAAACACCATGGACCCCATCCAACCTGCCAATGAGAAGTAGTTTCACTAACCTAAGAATAAACAATTAAGCCGTCCGTAGAAATGCCAAGAAAGACACTGCTTGGCGTCCAGCTGAGACATAATTTATTATTAGTATAGATAATTACAAAACCAGGTCCTGAAAAGATATATAACTCAATAAAGAACAAATAGAATCCAATCCGTATTATCATAGTCAGCAAAGCATACAAGAAATGCCTTGTTGAAGGGCAAATATTTTAATCGGCATCTACTTTGGTTAAATACCAATAAGAAGTACAAGGGATCCTTCCAACTCCAAGAAATCATGGAATCTTTAAAATTCTGCATCTTGCTTCTTGTCCTTAAAGCTCTCTTCAACATTTCCCCAACGACCGAGGCAGTCCCAGCATTCTGCCCTGGGGTTTTCAGAGAATACATTGGAGCTGAGGACAAGAATGTCACATTCTCTGATGTCCCAATTAATCCAAATATTGAGTTTCACTTCCTCCTCTCCTTTGCTATAGACTACACAAACACAAAATCACCACAACCCACTAATGGTGACTTCCTGATCTATTGGGACGCTGATAACCACACCCCTTCTCATATTTCTTCCCATCAAGGCCCAGTATAAAAACGTTAAGGTAGGAATGAGTCTCGGTGGTGATACAGTGAATGGTAAAAATGCCACCTTCACTCCTACTTCAATTACTTCTTGGGTGAGAAATGCAATATATTCAATCACCAAGATAGTGAAAGAGTATAACCTGGATGCAATAGATATAGATTATGAACACTTCAATGCAGATCCAGATACATTCACTGAGTGCATTGGGCGACTGTTGTACTATCTTAAAAAAAAACAACGTTGTCAGTTACACATCAATAGCACCATATGCCGACGATTCAGTGCAAGTGCACTATTTGGCACTCTGGAGAAAGTATGGCCATCTAATAGACTATGTCAACTTCCAATTTTATGCCTATGAAAAGGGCACAACCATTCGTCAGTTCCTACGGTACTTCAAAACTCAGATGCATAACTATAAAGGAGGCAAGATTCTCGTTAGCTTTGGAACTGATAACAGCGGTGGCTTGTCTCCTAAACATGGATTCTTTGATGCATGCAGCATACTAAGGCGTCAGGGAACACTTCATGGTATCTTTATTTGGTCTGCAGATGACTCTATGAAAGATCATTTTCTATATGAAAAGCAGTCACAGGACCTCTTAGCAAGTGCAATTTGAATATCTTGCAACCATACCAGATAATCCTTTGTAGGCCATGAACAAAGGAGAAAAATTAGAATGAAACGAATGTTATCGTTCCGTGTTTGAAGTAGTCTGCTTATTGTGGTCTTAACATCACAAATCTAGATGCAGACATGTCCAGATTTACAATTTCTAAGGGTGCTAAACACTCAATCTTCGTATAAGTATTGAATAACATAGTTTATTTAATGCATTTCATGACAGAACAAATATAGGACAAATGTAAGGAAATATGATAATCAAAAATAGCTCATGAAATGTATCCATGGAATCAGTTGAGGTGCACAACCCAAATAATTCTATTAGATCTGTGTAAAAGCGATGAAACATAGGCGCTTCACGTGTATATTTCATTATTTAAAATTTATTTTTATTATTTTCTTTTCTTTCTTATTCTTTTCCATTTTCTTTTTTATTTCTTCTTCATTTCTTTTCTTCCAGCAGCTTTTCCTACTCAACCCATGGAATTCGTCAAGGTGCACAAGTTGGCTCGGACACCACGGTCATCAAAAAAAATTAGGACGTAAAATGTAAAGCTTATAGCAGCGCACTTCCCAACTTGCCAGGGAATCTAACAAAATGCAGCAAGGACTACATGTAAATACCTTACTCAAATCTATTTTGTCTAAACAATATGCCTATCCACTATCCAAAGTTTATAGTAGATGATTCAGAGGGCCTCACTTCGTGCTTCCCTCATAGCACCATTGCTTGATAATCATCAGATATGTCAAACAGTTCAACCTAAGCAGTATCAATCCCTCATAATTTGTAAGTCCTTGACGACATTCCTACGATCCCACTTTGAGTTAAACAGCAAAGGATTTTTTTAGAAGGTTAGTGAAGCCTTGTCAGAAAGAGGAAAAAATTACAATGTCTTTTATTTATTTATTTTGACAAATACAATGTCTTTTATTTTTCTTCGGGATTATTCAAATTTCAAAGGTAAAAGAAGAATCACACAGTGCAAGAAGGTAGGAGAGGATGACAGGCGAAAAGAAGATAGGTAATTTTTATAGGCATAATACATAAATATACCCTTTAACTTGGCTTCAGCTAGCATCTATGCCTTTCAACTTTGGGTGTGCACAAATAGGTACTTAAACTTGTATAAAATTGAACGAGTGGACACATGCGTCACATACACGTGGAAAGTCATATAGGGCACAAAATTGCCATGTAGGACGCCACGTAAGACGAATGTATCTATCTATTCAATTTTATACAACTTTAAGTGTCTGCTTGTGCATACCCAAAGTTAGAGGATACAGATGTTAGTCGAGGCCAAGTTAAAGGCACATTTATGTATTATCCTTTTTTTTTTTATATTAATCTTTTCATGCAAAAAGTAACAGCAGATAAGCATTACCCTGATTATCATGCTTCTCACAGTCAAATGCTATGATGGTGGTATCTCAGTTGGTTGTTAAGTGTCTTTTATCAAGTAACACAAATACAATCTCTTACACATAAAACTCAGACTATCTAGAAAGAACAGAAAGCTAACCAACCCACTTAATTTGAATAATTACTTTTATAGTGGTACTCCTCTAAAGTAGATTCTTTGACACTGCCCGAAGCAAGCATTCACAAAAGTCCCAACCTCCTATAGCTACTCAAAATCCAATTCTCTACCTTCGTAAGCCCTTTTTCAACCCAAACAATTCTATGACCACCTCCCTATGTCTCTTCCACCAAAAGGATTAGGACAACCGTAGCACCAAATTACAAAAGGTGTCGATTAGACTGCATTATTCAGGTCTAATCATTTATGATCCACTATAATACGTCTAACAGTCTACTTTCTTACATATATGCTATCAAATATTGTAGCGAGTGCGAATATAGAGGTAAAGACTGACCGTCACTTTGTTTCCATAATATATGCCTTAAGTAGATGCTGAAGTATGTGAAACATACAACTCCATTGACTAGTCTGCAGTTCAACCAGCACATTTCATCCCAAGTGAACACTTGCAATTTGTTGAACTGCTTAACTCAAATCCTTTAGCTAAAAGAAGGCAGTCCAACCATGTTAACCGAGGAAAATAGATTTGATGAAACATTTTCCGGTTCTGAAGATAACTGACCAGCTCTTTCAAAACTAGCATTCTTTTCCGTTTCCTCCTCAACTGAGGCTACTGAACAGCAATGAATTTATCTTGCTAGCCTATGATTTGGACTGACTAGCTACAACTTTCAAGGATTCAGCATGCGAGAATTAGAAAGAAGAGAGAAAAAGAAATTCAAAAGTGTGCTATTGAGTCATACAAGTGAAGAACCACCAGTTAACCAATCAATAACAAGCTCCAATAATTAGCAAAGATGTTACACAAATTTAAATAATGTGAAGAAACAAAAAAATGAACATAAACATGCTAGCTTTGCAGCTTTAAATTTGCTCGATGTGTACAGCCATATGCTTCTTCTTTGAAAGATAGATCGAATACAAAAAATGTTACCTATACTCAAAAAAAGATAGTTTGAATCCCAAATTCAATTCTGATATGTCAACCATACTTCATTAGATCCATAATCATTTCAAATTGAATCATATCTCAAAAAAGATTACTTGAACCAATATACCAATACAGCTTTAGCAATGATACCCACAAGGGACAATTTCCGCAGGTGTTACACGGAAAAGTATAACTTTAATCCTCAACAATAGTAGCAACAGCAGCAACAATCTTCCTACGACTGAGCTAAATTCAATTACTTTTCACCTTCAATTCTTCTCTTTTTACTCTTTTTCTTATTTCTCTGCTCTACTGAACCAGCATTTTCACCAGCATCAGGATCCATACTCTTCCTCTTCTTCCCTTCCTCCTCCACCTTATTACCCAAATCTTCTTCCACTTTCCCCACCTCGTGGTCACTGTCACCAACACCTCTATCCTTCTTTTTCTTCTTCTTCTTATCTCTACTTGTCATACCATCTTCCTTAACTTCCTTGAGCTCCAGTTCCATATCTATTTTAACAAACTCCAGCTCATTTTTGTGGGATTTTTCTTTCTCTCCTTCGCCTATATCGAGTTGTTGTTCAGTCTTGACCAATTTCTGATCCTTCACTTTATCAATTTTTGATGAGTTCTTAGTCTTATTCCCCTTACTATCAGCTTCCGGGTGTTCTTCCTTGACAAGATTCTTGCTTTTCTTACTTTCTCGGGACCCATTTGGGATATCTTCATTCTTCACTATATTTTCAACGTTTAAACCCACCTCCCGATTTTCCTTGCGATGACGCCTACTTTCTGAAATTTCGATATCATCATTAGAATGCTCCTTTTTCACACTATTGGAGCTAAGCTTCTGATGAACCTTAACAAGATGGTTGAATGAATCGGCAGCACGTTGGAGATATAAGGAAACGGCATGCGAAGCTTCATGGTCAGACGCAGCAAATTTGGAGAGGGATTTTGCTGCGTCGGAGAGAGAGATTGGAGTTGTGGATATTACTTTGCCTGATACAGTCTTCATTGGCTTGAAATTGTTGCTTCAATTTTGGTTTTTATGGTTGAGGGGGAAGATGGTGCTGTCTGTCTGCTGGTCTTGTTGAGTGTTAGAGCTAGGGTTTTTGTTAGGGTTTAATGATTTTGACTTTTAAGTTTCAAATTGTGACCCCAATTGACCATTATTTGTGAATTAGCCTATTTGACCCCTTCATTTGTCATTTTGATCATTATACACCATTGGGTTTTCTTAAACTATATTATTTCCCCGTTCTTTTTAATTGTCACAGTTCTTCTTTTTTAGAGTCAAATTATAATATTTTACATTAAAAATATAATTTCTAGTATTTTGTGTATAGTTTTTGAGTATTTAAATTGTTATTTTAAAATATCAAACTAATGTAATTTAATTAGCTTTAAAGATTAGTCAAATTGACTCTCGAAAAATGCAATATAACAACTATAAAGGAACAAGGGGAGTAGACACAAGAACCCATGTTGTATAATATTATATACTTTATTTGTTTCAATTTATGTGGTACGAATGAAATTAGGAGAGTCAAATAAACTTTTATATGATTTTTAAATATTTAAAGTTGTTAGTTATTATGAATTATAGTATCTTTAATGTAATTTTCAAATAATATATGCTCAGTGTCACAATTTATGTGCCACATGTGAAATTTTAAAAACCAACCGAACTTTTTAATATATTTATAATATTCTTAATCTTAATTAAAGTAATTTTCAAATAATATGTGTTATTATCTTTGTCTCAATTAATGTGATACATGTGAAATTTTGAGAGTTAACCAAAAATTTTAATATATTTAAAAAAAATTGAAGTGTACAATATATAGTACTCTTAGCGTAAATTTTAAATAATACATGTTGCTCCTCCCCCCCCCCCCTACCTAATTCATGTGGCACATTCGATTTTTTGAGAAATAATGAAATTTTTAACATATTTTTCAAATATATTGAGTTGTTAATTAATGTGATTTATAGTACTAAAATATTAAAAAAGAATAAATAAAATAAGTAAAACTTAATAAAAATTGAATTGGATTTTGACCCGCTCTCTAATCCATTGCTCAACCCATTTTGATCCAAACAAATTTGGATTGAGTTGGGTCTTAACCCGTTTGTTATATTGATCCATTATAACTTGTTCAAATTTTACTCAATCCGCACAATTACCACCCCTAATTGTACGTACAACATAAATGCTATGTTTTTGTAGTTTTCTCTTTTTTTACATCTATAACTATGTTTTGTGTTGAAGGTATTGAAATCAGTTGACTCCATTGATTGTGTGATATATCATTCATTATTACTAGTTTTAATAAGCACATTTGATTTAATTATAAATATAAAATTTTATGATGATTAAAGAAAAATTAGAAATTTCAACAAGATAAATTTTTTTCAAGGATTAAATCAAATAAAGAAGGGAAATTTTTTTTAATTAAAATGCAAGAAGTGCTACAAAAAGCCATTTATTAGAAAGGCGTTACCCTATTTTAGAAGAATGAAACAAGAAAAATACGATATTTGAAAGATAAACATGATATTTGAAGTTCTAACCTCACTTGGATAGATGCACCTAATTGTCATTGCATATACATTATATGATAATTTGTATTTTAGTTTACACATTTATATTTATTTATTTTTTAAAATATAACATTATTATACATGATTAAGAAGGAAACGGGGGTTTGACACAGAGAAGTTAAGGTGGTAAGTGGTACATAACCTAAAAATTTGTCAAAGAAAGAGACACTTAGGTGTCGTTTGATAGAGTGAATCAGTAAAAATAATACATGCATCAACTTTTTGTATTAGTAATATCTTGTTTGATACACTTTTTCATATTATGTGCATTAGTTATACACTCTATCATATATTAAAGTATGCATTACTAATACTATGAATTTATTTATAATTATTAGTAATACGATGATTTTAATGCATGCATTAGCATGATTGACACAATTGCCCCTCAATTTTTTTTAACATCTTTTTCATCATAATTGTGGAGGGTATCTTTGTAAATAAATTTTTTAATGCAATGCATTGAATTTTTAATGAATCAAATCAAACAGTGCATAAAATTATCCTATGTATAAATAATACAAGCATTATTGATACACTCTATTTAACATTATTTTTATGCACTCTATCAAACGACCGAATAGTGCAAGGAAGAACAAATGGCATATTTTTTTTAAAAAAAATTCCCATGTCTGATATATGCATTGGAGCTCGATTATTCTGTATTTGTGCCGCGTAGAGCTTCATTTGAGAGAAAACACTCCCTACCAAGGATTTTTCATACCCACAATTCGATTTCGAGAGCTTTGATAAGGAAAAAATAATCCTATTCGCTCCATCACATCATTTAATTGGTACAAATGACATAGGTAATGACACAATTAGAGGTATTGATCAAGCATATAAATTATTAAAGTACACTACACTTGAATATGGAGCAATAAAACAACTTAACACTTGAATAATTAAATGTTAATATTTTAGAATATTTGTGGCTATTCACAAACAAAAATATTAAAAATACACATTTCAAACAATTAAATATTAATATGCTTGAACAAATATCATAAACACTAAAATAAAATTTATCCTTATCGAAGAAATTAAAAGCACATAAATCCTGTTAATTTTATCACTTCGTCATAGAATATGCTATGAAATAGTTACATACAATGGTGGAATAACACAAATGCTCATAAACATGGTACTCTTTTTTTGTCTCATATTAGTTTTTTTTTATGAGATAGTGATGAGGTCTACGTATATTCTATCCTTCCAAGACTCCTCTTGTGAGATTGCATTGGGTATGTTATTGTATTAGCTTTTCATTTTTTTCCACGCGTCCATTGAAAAATCACAAATAAGAAGAATAATTTTACTAATTTACTTCTTAAGAAACTTTACAATCTTATTACATATTAAAAAATAAATTAATTGCAAGAATTATTAATATGAATTGAATATGTACATAAGTACTATTATACAAGCAAAAACATAATAAGGGAAAATTAACGTGTTAAAAAAGGAAAAACAAAAAAAGTTGCGACTTGGCGAGAATCGAACCCACGACCCTTTCAAAGGTAGGGAAAAAACTGAAGAACATTTACCAACTAGCCCACAGAGAACTTCACTATCGCCGCCTTCACTAGAAATACAAGTAACATAGGCTTTCTCTATACTTCCTATATAACCTTCACTCGTTGTCGCTGGCGCCCCATAAATCCCAGTAAGCTTCCTTAAACCCTCCAAAAAAACAGTTTTTTTTTGGGTTTTTGATTAGTTTTTCTTGAACTGATTCGAGTGGGGGGTTCCCAGGAAGATGAAGAGAACGCAAGAGTCGTTCCAAGGCACTAAACCTCTGTACATTGAAGATGTTGGCCCTAGAAAGATGTCAGTTATTGATTATGTTTTCTGTTTAATTTTTGAATGTTGTTGGGGGTTAATTTTTTGATGATTTAATTTTTATTGCCTTTTATTTTTGTTTGTTTATTGTTGTACAGAAAAAGTATTCAATTTTCACTCTTCTCAGAGTCTGAAATTTTGAAATTAGCTGAAGTTGAAGTGTACCTTGGGCTTTACTATGAATCTACTAAAAAGCCTATTCCAAATGGCTTATTAGACCCCCGCATGGTAACTCTCTTTATCTACATTGTTCATTGTGACAGAAGGCTGGTCCCCAGCACGTCTATTCTATATAATTTGTGGTTCAATGCATGGAGGTGTAGTTGTTGCCCTGAAATTTTTTTTGGGGTTGCGAGGAGTAAAATGCAGTTTAGTTTTAAGAGAAATTGTACTTCCCAGAATGATGGTATGCCATGCTATCTGTTTTTTTGAGCTTAGAGAGATGAGTGCAGAAAATGAAAAAGGAATGTGAAATTCTGTTTTTTTCTTTAAAAAATTAAACAACAACAACATACCCCGTGAAATCCCACAAGTGAGGCGTTGGGAAGGTAAAATGTACGCAAACCTTACCACTAGCTCACAGAGATAGAGAGACTGTTTCCGAAAGATTTTTTTAAAAAAAATAAGCTCTCTTTATTTTCTAGCTTGAATCCTTTTGAATTTTGAAGCTTTTGATGCAAGGAAAATAGCTTTCCATTTGTTTTAAGAAGTTGGAATGTTTATAACAGTAATTAGGTATGGGTGTGCATTAAGAGTCTTACTGGTATTGTTAGAGACTTGTATCTCTTTGTAGAGATAACTGTAAGATTTGGAGTATTTCTAGTTTCAGGGAACTTTTAAATTTTTGTTTTGGTTGGTGGTGGTGGTGTGGGGGTGAATGAGAACTCTCTATTTGTCTTAGAAGATGAATTTTGTAGTATTGGAATGAGATGGGCCTAGTAGAGAAAAATAGATGAAGGGAGGAATTAGGTTTCTATTTATAGTGCAGTGTGAAAAGAGGGAGATATCTCAAAATAGGATAAATGCTAAAATAATATGTCTATTTGTTGTTGGAGCATAGCATATGCAATATTTTCGGAGATGAATATTTCAGGAACGAAGACTTAGACTTAATTGGGTTGGTGTGAAGTTTGTCTTTTCTAGGAGTCTGATCATTCACAAGAAAGTACAGCCAAACACTTGCTGTGAGAGGAAAGTTGAGAGAATTAGCTTGGCTTAGGAAAATTCATATGTATACAATTTTGGTCAGCTAGAATTAAGATGTTTGTGTCTCATGAGTCCTAACTCTGTCAGAACATGTGTCGAAATATTATCCAAGAGACAAAAAAGTTGGATGAGAGAACCAAAAGAAAAAGTAAACAAGTGCACCACTTTTAATTTCCATACTGGAATTTCTTTTTCTTCAAAAGCTCTATCGTAATTTTGCTCTTTTCACACCATAGACAAAAAGTTTATGTTGTTGTTGCTTCTTTGCTTCTTTCCTCATGTGAATTTAGGACAGCAGAAAGTCTACAAAAATTTTTTTGGTAAGAAGAATGGGAAAGAAATCTTATTTTAAAATTACAAGCTAATCTACAGGTTTATAATTGTACCAGTTTATGAGCCTCACTCATATCATGTTTTTCTCTGAGAAGTCTCTTTATATATTTTCCGTCTATCGAATACTTGTTTGTGTCTTTGATGCTGATTTGCATATCTTGATTATAGTAAGTTTTGGATTTCAGGGGCCTCCAAACAAGAATGGATGTTGTGAAACATGTCATGGTAACTTTAGAGAGTGCCCAGGTCATTATGGGTACTTGGTTCTTGCTCTACCAGTTTATAATGTTGGATATTTAGGCACTGTGGTGAACATCTTGAAGTGCATATGCAAGGTAATATCTTGTTTATACTAAACTTATTTAATCTTATAAAGTAAAAGGCGATTTGTGGTTTAACGATTGAAAATGCTATTCGTAGTTTTAGTTAATCTTTTCTGGTATGCCAACTTTTTTAGAACTTCAAGAAAGCAATTTGATTGGCACAGTGGCTGAAAATTTAATTTTCTTCCGCATCATATTGGTAGTAGTGAGGAAAAAAGTGGTACCCAAATTGTTAGAAATTACCTTGTGGAAAAGAGTCATTTGTAACTTTAATTTTAAGTTGTTAAATGATCAAATTTTGTGGTAGTTTTATGCTAAATTATAATTTTAGAAGTGTGAAAAGTATACAGAGACATTAACTAGCATAATGAGAAAAAGCACCTACTATCATCTTATACTCGAGGGAAAAAACAGTATATGGATCGACACTCTAGATAATTGATGTAATACTTTTAGTATTCTTAATTCTTTTTGATGCAATACTTGTGCAAATTGTCAAATTACAGCCATAATTTTTAGTTTAGAACAGACAAGAGTAGTAGGTCATTTATTAGAACTAGATAGATTTCCTTTCCGATTCATCTGACATAAATATTTCAGATGATTACAGTTGTCGCAAACACTCTCAATACAGAAAAAGATAAAAAAAACATGGGTATGAGCAGATGTCCTCCAAAAATTAATACATAACCTGATTTTTCTAATTAATGATTATGAACTTTGGAAGAGAAGCCTTAAGAAGATCTAATAGATCTAGTGAGAGACCTTGATTTTTATAGCCTTAATTTTTTTTATTGTTCAGTTTGCTTGTTATTTATATTTACTTTAAAGTTCTTTCTGTTGTGGTAAAAAATAAGTAGTGAAGAATGAGATTGAGTATTAAGCATGCTTGTTTATTTTTGACATTTTTTTTTCTTCAAAAAATTAAGGTTAGTATGAGGTTAAGAAAAGCACATCTGGTCCTTATGAACACTTCTGTTCCTGGTTGACAAAAAAGAAGTAGAAATGCTCAATAGACATCAAAATGTAAAAGTCATTCTGGTATCAAATTTTTAGTTATGGGATTTTACTGAGAAGTAGAAGCTGGTTTGGGGGAACAAAACATTTTTGAAATAAGTTTGGGATAAAGAAGCAGAGGTTCGTACATGTCATGAACTGGCTTGCTGTTTGTTTGATCAAATTGTTTCACCCAACAAAAGAATGAAAGAAAGAAGCAAAAGTAGCTGAGAATGATTTTGAAGTTATGGGAAAAAGGCAGTAATTTGAAATTACCATGTAAAAACCAGTAACTTTATATTAACATGATAGAAGAAGTAAATGGGATGTTTGGGGAGTAAGAATGCTGTTACACTTTCATTTTAAATTAATTTGTAAAACTAGTAATTCAATATTAACATGATTGAAGAAGTAAATGAGATGTTAGGGGAGTAAGACTGCTATTATGCTGTAATCTTAAATTAACATGTAAAAGCTAGTTTCCTACGCAAACAATATCTCTAAATCAAATTTAACAGCGAAAAAAGAGGATTCTGATGGGGTTGGTGCATACAGAGATTTTTAAGGTGAACAAATTTGGGGGAAGGTATAGGATGCCTGATGCTGGGTAAGGTAGATTAATTATGGCTAAGGTTGAAAATGTATTCTATATGTGCAAACATGCAAACATGAAATTGCCTGTATTATGAATAAAAAAAAATTGCAATGGGTTTCATCCGTGGAAGGTAAAGTTAGTATATCTGGTGGAGAATTGTCATTGTAAAAGTTAGTCAGATTGCGATATAACATAGATCAGTAATAAAAATAAATATGAACAGTAATTAAGTAAGTAGAGATCGAACAATCCTAACAGTTTTCAAAAGACAATTGGTAAGATTCCACGTCAGGACAATAATTTATTTGATTATGATAATTTCACCTTGTTTACCTCATACCCCGCTTATGGATTACAGTGGCTTTGTTATTGTTGTTCCTGTGTCATGATGGTTTGGAGATAGAAAAATATTAGTGAAGTTTATGATGCCTTATTAGAGTTCAATTTTCCTTTGGCTTTTTCCCCTTACATTGGCCTTGCTCAAGAGCTTGCTATCTTTAATATTTTTCCTTGTGCAACTGCTTTCTTGATCAGTGCTGCTCCTCGATACTTCTGGATGACAAGGAGCGTCGAGAATTTTTGAAGAAGATGAGAAATCCAAGAACTGAGTTTTTAAAGAAGAATGAGTTACTTAGAAGGTTTGTGAAAAAGTGTAATGCCATGACAAGTTCCCAGAAGACTGCTATATGTCCCAAATGCGGATACGCGAATGGTTTGATATTTTTTTCCATCTCCAGTTCCATCATTTTGGGTGAAAGTAGTCATTTGTTCGGTTTAGATTCCATCTACATTTCCATTGACTAGTCATTATGCATTTGTGTTTCACGTGATTATAAAGAGCATTAATTTTAAAATATTTTATGAAAATTTTGTATCAATAACCTGATGCAGAATTCAAAATGATTGGATATTTTTTTAACTTATAAACGTGAGAAAACATCATTTGGTTCAATGTTATTCTGTGTAACATATCCTTATTAAGTAATAGGTTTTTAAGGGGGCCAGCTTATGGGCCAGGTCTCTCTGACCTGATAAAAAATCGCCTCTTCACCCATTTTTGTGTTATAATTTTATCACTTCTTTTTAAATATTGGTCAAATGACACAAACATGGTGCATATGATAAGCTAATTTCTATCTTAAAATGTCTGTATAAACATATTATAAATTATACTAAGAAGTAAAGACAATTTGTATGGGTGATTTTTCCATTATTAATAAAATCCTTTTGCTTAATGTGGGTTTGATCCAAAGCGAGTATCACACCATAACATTATTTTTTGTAAAATGCTCACAGGCACTCTTCCTAAGGTGATCTCCTAGGAGCCCCTTCCAGGCTTCTAAATCTCTCTTGGTGGTCTTCTACCATCAAAGATCTTTTTACAACATTCTTTTTCTTTCTTTTCCTTTTCTCCTATCATGAGGATCATATTTCTTTCAGAATGGGGGGCAAATCTAACGATATCACTGCAACTACTTCAAAAACTGGTTGGTGGTTTGGTTGGGTGGAGAGTTCTGAACTCTCATTCAGGAGGATGATAGTGGAGAGGGGAGTGATGCTGTGGTTGTGCAGGAGGTTACTTGAGGCATCAAAAAATAGGGGGAAAAACTTCAAAACTTGGAGATGCAAGGATATAGCTACCATATTTATTGCTCACAAAAGTTCAATAAACATGGCTGCTACATCTCCATTATTACAGTTAAAGGTCAGTACAGGTCAATAAACATTATTCCAGAAAACCAATTTAATGAAGGATGGGGTAAACTTGCCTATAGAATTTAAGATTTCATTATTAAATTTTTTTGGGAATGCCTCTAGGCAGTAGGCACAAAGTTTTGGGAATGCCACTAGGTAGTAGGCACGGAGTTCTGGAAATATGGGATGGGATCATTGAAAAGACAGAAAAGAAGTTAGCAAGATGGAAAGCTCAATACCTCTCAGTAAGAGTTAGAATCATATTGATAAACTCAGTATTGGACTCACTTCCTACCCATGTAGTATCTCTATTTCCTATCTCCCTAAGGTGCTGAAAAAAATTAGATAAACTCAGAAGAAACTTCCTCTAGAAAAAAGGCAAAGAGAAAAGGACTATCATATAGTCAATTGGAACAGATTGATGCTAAGCAAAGGAAAGGGACGCTTGGGATTCAGAAATTATTCACTTTGGAGGTATATTAGTGAGGAGAAGGCCCTTTGGAGGGAAGTGATAGTGGCAAAATATGGTGAACATAGCCCTTGGGTTTCAGGGGTAGCCTCAATGCCATATGGTTGGGAAGTGTGGAAATCCATCAGGGCTATGTGGGACTCATTGGAAGAAGAACTAACTCTGAAGGTAGGGAATGCACCAAAATAAAGTTCTGGCAAGATGTTTGGATCAATCAAAGCTCACTGAGAGAGGTTTTCCCAGATCTATTTTCTATATGCAACAATCCTAAAGCCAAAATTAATGAATGCTGGACTGCACAAGGTCAGGATCTGTCTTTCAGAAGACTTCTGAATGATTGGGAAGCGGCCGGAGTGGCTTCCCTTTTGGAAATGCTAGGTGGAGCTAACATCTCTACAAATGTTCCTGATAGAGTAATTTGGAATCACATCAAGGAGGGTCTTTTCACAGTAAGTAGTGCATATAGGAGAAGGGTACATGAAATGGCAAGTGGTAGACTTCACCAACGGAACAACATTTGGAAAGGATTGACACCCACCAAGGTGAAATGCTTCACATGGCTAGTTATCAGGAGAGCATGTCTTACTCAAGAAGTTGTCACAAACAAAAAAACAAAAACAAAAAGGGAATGACACTAATCCCTTGGTGTTTTTTGTGTAACATGACAAAAAACAAACATCTATTCTTACATTGTAAGTACACTATCCAATTATGAGAGCTTTTCCTAAACATCTTTTGCCAAAGATGGACCATGCTAGAACATACTTCCAACCTATTTAGCTGCTGGATTAGAAGAGGGGGCAGCAAGACTCAAAAGAGATGGTGGAAATTGTTTCCTTCATGTATTTGGTGGGTTGGCTGGAGAGAAAGAAAGGAAAGATGTTTTGAAGATAGACTCAATTCCATCCACAAATTCAATGGAATTGTTTAGTATCTTTACTTTTTTTTTAATGTAAAACAATTATGTATAGAAGATATAGATCAAATCATAAATATGATAGGAAGCTTGTCATTTTTGTTGGAATATGGTTGTAACCTTTTTTGATGGTGGCCAACATTTTCTAATCTGGAGAATACTACTTACTAATTGTCAAGAAAAAAAAAGAATTTTTTTTACCTTAGAAAATATATTAAACTTTATATAATTTTGTTGAACAATGTGACCATCTTACTAAAAGCTTAAGTTGTTTGTGAGAACAAACTTTTATTTACTTGTTATGTCTTTAACATACCCCATCACGTGAGGCTTGGTTCTTTTTATATGAGCCAAACATGTTATATTCTTTTTAATATTGGGAGGTAGTTAGAATCAAACCCAACACCTCTATCTGCTCTGGTACTATCGTGTGCCATCATCTTATTGAATGCTTAATCTGTCAGAAAGAGCACAATTTTTTTAATAATCAATAAGAGATTTTATAAACTAAGCTAGTGGACAGTGCAACTAGCGTAGTTACAAATTGTGCAAATCTTCTAATGTTTCTAGCAATTAGGATGCACCAAAAGCTACCAAAAAAGGTACATCTAGATTTGAGGGTATAAATGTCTCTTCTTTTGCTTAATTATGTCTTCAACAATTTCGAACAATTAATTTGAGACTTTGATTAGATATCAGGGGAGGCTGCCTTGCTCTATGGTCTTTGAACGGTCACAGTACTCTCGCAATCTCATTATTTATCTTATTCTTCTATTTTTGTTAATTGTAGGTATGGTGAAAAAGGGTCAGATAAAAATCATACATGAACAAGGGAATCGTATCTTGGATGAGCTCAATGTAGCTGTCTCTGACAAGAGAGAGCTCAGGGCATCTGTTAGTGTGCCTCCAGAAATTGACCCCAAAGTTGTTTACTCTCTTTTCAAGAATATGTCCGATGAGGTATGTTTAAAATTTTGTTAATTCATATTCTGTTTCGTTCTTCTTCTAAAGTAATTCACTTGGTTGTCTAGTCCTACTTTTAATATCTTTTCTACCTTTGTTCTTTCATGGTTCTGCATGCAGGATTGTGAGTTACTCTACCTTAGTGATAGACCAGAAAAACTCCTTGTTACAAGTATTCCAGTGCCACCGATAGCTATTCGCCCTTCAGTATTTGTGGATGGTGGAACACAGAGGTCATATGCAGCTTTTTTGTCTAATTACTTTTACTTTGATCTAGAATGTTTGTTGACAATAGAAGATATTTTACTGCACAAATGTTTTTCCACACTTAAAGCATTTTAGTTATTTATAAGTTCCCTTTTCTGTCACTTTGGATTCATAGGTAGCTGTGCTACTTGTTTTGGGATGTGAACTTTTTAAGGTGTACATTGTTGGGTGATCATGTGTTTGCCCTATGATATAAGAGCATGAAAAACGTGGAGGATAGTTGGCAGGAATCTGGATATGGTTTTGTACTTGTGACAAATTGTTACATCATTGACCAAACATAGGCTAGATAAGTTCTAATCGGACAGTTCACGTAGTTTTATTGCATTGTGATGTAGCTCAACAATTTTCAGTGTCAATTTTTTTTCTATGGAACTTCAATCCTGGAGATTGTCTCCAATACTCTTCTTCTTTTGTAGCTTTACAAGATTTACACATTGATATTCTGATAGATGCTCAATTACCACTTGAAGCCTCGCTTTGTCATTTGCAGTACTATTATCTCTCATATTAAGATTCAAATACTTGGTAATGGTACATATTAAGATTCAAGTACTTCTGATAACTCCCTGAAGTTATTTAGTTGCCTGTTACAGCAATGAGAATGACATCACGGAGAGGCTTAAGAAAATTATTCAAGCAAATGCCAGTCTTTATCAAGAGATGTCTGATGGCAGTCCTGTTAAGAGTCTGGTAATTTTTGGTTGACTTAGTGCTCTCTTTGAAAGTCAATGATTCAGTGTTCTCAGTTATCACCTTTTTGTAACTTCTTTTTGGTTGTTAATTGGATGGAATTTTCACCGTATATCTCCTGGACTTCATATTCAATATGTGTTGCATTTCTTTTATGTTAGAGTTGAATTGTATATTTGATGAAAAGTATTAAGCATATTCTGATATCTACTGCCAAAATATTTTACATCACATAGGAGACATTTTTGGAGTCTACGCCTAATATAATTGTAACTCCCTTTCCATTATTATGGGTGCCTATGTGTGTGTGGTTTTTCTTGCAACAAGTATTGTGTAGAGTGTTAACAGGAATCTCTATTAGTCAGGGTTCATGTTGATACTTTGAAGTTGTATAAAATCCGGCATTAGGTATAAGAGCATGCGGAGGAAATTTATTAAGTTTATGAGCCACTTGACCCTCTGCATGAAAGTTTCAGTTAAATGCTTAGGTCTTTAATGTGGTATCTGAGCCCGTCATTGTTGGTCCAAAGAAAATTGACCTGGATCTAATTCAACCCCCAAAACTAATTCATCCAATGAAGATTGTACATGCGATATATATAAAGACAAACGATGAGTTTTCTCACAAATGTGTAGCACTCTAACACTCCCTCCTCCGGCATGCCCAGGATTGGACATTTGAATCGTTTCTAAAATAATATGGGGCCCAACATTGGAAACCCATCCACAGGGATGTGCCAGACCTTTATAGCAAGGGTAGAGAATGAAACTTGGGGCATGATTCAACCCCAAAATTTAATTACTAAGGTGAAAATTGTCCTAAATAATATGAAGACAATGGCACATTCTCTCACCCAGTGTTGATGCTCTAACATTATTCATGTCTCTAATTTGTAGGTCCACATTCAAGTCCACTTGTGAACCTTGGAAACTGAGTTGTGTGTGAGGTATATAGAGCCTCACATCTGATAAATAAGGACATCCAATGGGGCTTTAAAGGTCTTAGGTTCACTTCATTTGATTTAAGGTTTTAGGTTGGATGTACCAGTTCTTTCACCCTCAATACTTAGGGTCATATATACTAGCAGCACAGTACAGCACAGCACATCATGTCAAGGTCCAAGTAAAGAATTGGACCTACATGTTTTGGGGTGTGTTGCAGGGCTACCTAAATAATTTAAGTGTTCCTTCTTTAGCAAACTAGATGAAGCAATTCACACTCTTCAAAAAAGTTGATGGAACATGCATTATTGTTTATGTTTGAACTGCGTAAAGCTGCCTAGGGGGTGTACCACAATCAGAACTGTTAGAATAGGAATAGGTAAATACAATCCCACTTAGAATAGGAATAGGAATAACAATAGTATATAGAATCCTATTT
>JBCEWC010000600.1:0-53122 GCA_038996855.1 Solanum aculeatissimum | reverse complement strand
TTGTTCTTTTGTATATTTGTCTCCCACCTTTCTTACCAAAATGTTTAAAAAATAAAAATATTATTAATTAGTATTTTGTCCGTTGATATCTTGATATTCTATTGATATCATATAAAATTAGGTTTTGACACATTTATTAAAAAATTAACAATTGATATGACTATTTATCATACCACCCCTATTAATTAAATTTTGATATTTGCTCTTGAAAATTGAGTAGGAAAATAAGTAATTAATCTCTAGGGTAGAACATAAGGAAAAAATAATTATATATATTTTTTGTATGTTAAAATGATAAATAAAAGTGAAAATCTATTTTTAAAATAATGAACGGAGAGAGTAATTTTTTGTAAATTACCAATGTGTGGATCACATACAGTGACTTGTTTGTATGAATATTGACAAAATAATTGAAAAGAGAGTGAATGATACAAGGTATTTTTAAGAAAAATGTAGAATGAATATAATTAAGCCTTTTCGGGAAACTATCATTAGGATAGTAACATCTTTAGTAATCTTCACATGATGCAAATGATTTGATATGGACATTCTATCCCCAGGATATATGTCTATTGAAGAAATTAAATTTCTTCATCCACTAAAAATCAACTCAAAAAGAAAAAAAAACTGACTTAAAATTGGGAATAGAAAGTTGGGAAAAGAAAAATATGGAGTAGCATATTCTTCAATGATGAATAAGAGATGTGATAATCATCTTTTGAAGAGTAGCTTGTGTTGATATTTTCTTTTGAGAGGGTGCATTGACTAATATCCTTACGATACGGAGAGGGTGCATTGACTAATAAAAACGCACAACCTCCAGAAGAGAATCTTTCAATATAATTATTTAGTTTATCTTATCTTATAAATTTTCGCCACTAGTTATTATTTTACTATGTTATACGTGCGAATAAAGTTGCTCAGGCAGGTAGCTGATCAACGTACTTGCTTGAACAATTTGGAGGTATATTTGTAATTTTTCAGCGATCCTTTCATATTAATTTATTTGTCTTATTTTTTAATTTTAATTTTTGTGAATTTTTCGTAGTAGATCCATATGTCTAATTGAACAACTTGATTACTATCTTATAAGTGTGAATAAAACTACTCAAACACACCATAGTAGAAACGGAACTGCAAAATTAATTGACCATAAACAAAGAGGAATTATATAAAAGTCAAAATCAAACCCGATCGGAACCAAGCCATTTCCTTCCTTCTAATTCATATATATGCCCTAAGTGTTTCACCTCCATCAGGTAACCTAGCACCAATGCTGCTGGACAAAGATCTTTTTAGCCTAGTAATTTTGTTGGTCAATTATGTATTTGATAAGTTCGAAAGTCCTTCGTTGAGCTCTTCTCCGTCCATGGCGATTGATTGATGTTTTTCTGCAGGCAACCGTGGTAAGACAGAGTTAACTACAAGCTCCGTCAAAGGATCGTCGCTGTTGAATATCTTGTCCCTATCGATTGGTATTCCTTTACTCTTGGATTCCTCTCCTTTTTTTACGTGCATAGATTATAGAATTCTCCACTCTGTTGGAATTATGTGTAATTGAAGGTAATTTGACATGCTTGTTTTGATAAAGTAATTATCAAAATTAAAGAGGAAAAATTATAATCAGGCGTTGGGTTTTTCCTTTCTTGTAAATAAGAATAAGTAAAGCCCATTTTACCCTCTTCAATTCTCAAGAAGGTTGTAAATTGGGGATAATAAACTTAATTACTAATTTCTTTTTTAAATTCCATTATTTTTGTACTTACCTTTTGAAAGTTTAATTTTATTTCACTTTTCATTGTTTATCTTTTATTTTTTTTGTTCTAGTGTCTCGACTTTTACTTCTTATAATTTAAGTAGTTTCACAGCACGTGTGTTGCACGTGTACACTAAATCGTGCATGCATACATTGTTTTAAATTAATATCAATATCAGTAAAATATATATTTGCATAAATATCATACATTAAAAAAATATAATACACACGTTCCGTTCACTTTTACTTGTTATATTTAGACTTGACACATTTATTAAAAAATTAATATTTGATATGACTATTTATCATACCAACCCTATTAATTAAAATTTGATATTTGCTCTTGAAAATTGAGTAGGAAAACAAGTTATTAATCTCTAGGGTAGAACATAAGGAAAAAATAATTATATATATTTTTTGTAAGTTAAAATGATAAATAAAAGTAAAAATCTATTTTTAAAATAATGAACGGAGGGAGTAAGTTTTTATAAATTACCAATGTGCAGATCACATACAGTGACTTGTCTGTACAATATGGAGAGTGTGTGTTGACTAATAAAAATGCACAACCTCCGGGAGAGAACATTTCTTTGAAGTTGATTAGGATTTGTTTAGTAAATTTGAAGGGATTGAAAATTTAAATTACACTACTTTTCGTTTAAATTAGATATGATGAGTCATCACCTATGAATCTAATTTTCAGTGAATAGATCCACACAAGGCTTATTTTAAGATATTTTTGTAAATTTAAAAAAAAATTAAATTTATTAAAATTTATTACTCACAATATGTAATTCCTAAAAATTTACCTTTTTTCCATAGCTTTTAAAACAAGAACCCAATCTAAGGGTTAACCAATGAAAAGGCTATTTGTGTAAATCAGCCCAAAGACTTGTGGTTTAAGTTGAAGTCAGCCCAGCCCAGCCCATTTAAATCATAGTCATTAGTTTCCCACTATTGTCCTTCGGTTTTATGTCGGTTGAACCGACTCTAGCCTTGGACCGTTTTGTATTGGGCTTTAATGCCCGAGTTTGCTCGTTGAATTATTAATAATAAATAATAAACATAGGGCCCCTGGCCCAAGTTAATTGAAAAAAAAAAACTATAATCACCATTCACCAGCAACACACAAGTAATTATCAGGAAAGATAATGAAGTTGGGTGGTGGAGTGGGTTTTGGATGTCCACGCGCCGTCGCGTTTCCCGGCATTTTCTTCGGCCGCTGCCGACCAGCATTTCGATGCTATTCATCTTCTTCTTCTCCAGGTAAAGATAACTGAAAACCTACAAATATTTCTACGTGTTGATTTGTACATGTATTGTCTGGCCAACTGCCGATGTCTACTAGTTTTGCAATGAGCTCTAGTTGATTGATATACTTGAAATGAAATAAGGATTTGCCAATTGACGATCGTCCATTGCAGTGCCATGTTAGTATGAATTGCCTCAGTGCACTGCGTTTTTCTTCTTTTTTTTTTGTCTAGTTTAATTTGACACTAGTTGGTTACTATTACACCAATTCACATGTGTTTTGGATGCACGAATTGGTACTTGATATGAGAACAGTGGGATTTTTGCAACGCAGACCATGTTTCATTTATCAAAGATGTAGCTGCAACTCAAGCACCGGAGCATTTGAATGAACTTCTCAAAATCCTCCAGGTGAGAGGTGAGACAATCTAATTCCATGTTTTAAATTCTGATCAATCTGAGTATGCTTCTATTAGTTAAAAAAAAAAAAAAAAGATAAAATAGTTAAATGGAGAAGCCGGCTTAAACTACTTTATTCCTGATCATATGTCTCTGCAGGTATACTGGGAACTTACCTTTTTTCATGTTTATATCACGATATAACTTGTGAGGAGTGCTTCTACTTCTAGTCAAAAGTTACTACATTAGTACTTTTCCTTACCTGTAGGTCCTCTTCAATGTATGTTATTGTTAGGAGTAAATTTCGGTATTGAAATAATCTTTTGGTTACTTGATATTTAAGAAGTGTCATAGGATGACCTTGTTCCCCT
Organism: Solanum aculeatissimum; assembly: GCA_038996855.1. Classification (NCBI taxonomy): domain Eukaryota; kingdom Viridiplantae; phylum Streptophyta; class Magnoliopsida; order Solanales; family Solanaceae; genus Solanum; species Solanum aculeatissimum. Next base: position 49,345 of record JBCEWC010000600.1, on the reverse strand, counting down.
GACAAAGACTTGTGTATATCCTTTCTTAGGCTTAATTGAGACTTTTGGCATAGGTTGTTATTGATATAATCTTTAAACTCCGGAGAGTTGATAGTTTGATTACCAACATAACTGATTTCTGATGGTCACTAAGAATCTTATGCACTGCTCAACACCTCATGATAGGTGAGGAAGTAATTTCTCCTGGTGCCAAGCAAGGGCTGATTCCTCTAGTGATTCCTCTTTCCAGAAGGAGTTCAGGTATGGTGGGAATTGAATCTGATATCAAGCTTTTCTAAAGTTGAAAGTGTGCTTCTTTGTTCATTTTTTCCCTTATTTTCTTTTGTAGATTCTGTAACTGCACTGTTACGATGGCCAACTGCCCCATCTGGGTAATATAATTCATCAAAAACGCTGATTTTTGTGGATATCTCTATTATACTTTTTGGGTGCTTATCTTGGTTTTTGTCTGTTCTCCTAATTGCTCCCAAGAGAAAAAGGGGGAAATATTTTGTATTTGATTTATATCCTTATTGTTCACAGGATGGAGATGCCATTGGTAGAAGTGCACAAGTATGGTGTGTGGCTATTAGCTAAGAATGTAAGCTACTATGAACTTGCTCTACTACTTGGGATCTGGATGATGTTTGGGAGGGTTAATTGCTTCACGAGTTCACTCTTGCATTCTGCTTTAGTAGCATGCATGCACAAATTTATCTCACCTTTCCTTTTACCATGCTATAGGTAGAGCAGTACATTCACAGGGTCTTGGTGGAGGAAGATGCAAATGGTAATCAAGAAAGAGCGGATGAATTGTTCCGGATTTTAGCTGGTGCTGGAAAAAAACTTTATGAGAAGGGTGATTTTAGAGCATCAAAAATTTCAAGCTTAGATACTTATATATTGAAAAAGGTAGAAAGAAGGATGTATGCGGCAATATCTTGATGTTGTTCATTGTGACTCAAGCTAATTGCACCTATTGATAATTTGATATTCTCTCTAGGTTGGCTTGTTTCCAGACGTACTGGAGCGCAGAATTAAGCAGCATTTTGACAATGGAGACAATGTAAGAAAGTTTTTATTTATCCAGTAAGCAATGTCAATTCATAGCATTTGGGTGATATATACGTGCTGTTGAAAGATTTCAGCTTTGGTGACGGGAGAATTTTATACAAAGAAGGAGCATTTTCCAGGATTTGCACGGCCTTTTGTCTTTAATGCTGAAGTTTTGCTGAAGTCTGTATATCTCATAGATTTTCTTCCTCCCTAAATCTGTATATTTATAAAACAGGCTATTTCTATAACATATATTATTCTCTTCTTCTCTAGGGTTGGGCGCAATATAGAAGCTAAAGATGCTGCTAGGGGGGCTTTAAAATCACCATGGTGGACTTTGGGTTGCGAGTACCATGTATGCCATTCCATAATCCAATCAGTTTCTTCTTGCCTTTTGCAGCACGCCGATACTAGGTCTATTTGCTGATCTCTTTATTGTAGGAAGTTGCTAATATGGCTGAATGGGAAGATGAACAAATTGAGTATATCAAAGAGAAAATAACCGAGGAGGGTAGGCAAGCTGATCTAAAGAAAGGGAAGCAACCTGCTCAGGTATCACTCTCTATTCAATTTGAATTCAAATGAGTTTGCATATGAAAATGATTTCTCTTTGTAAATTTCAGCGCCGACCTAGAGCCTACTCCTTGACAAAAAGAAGAAAGACTTATGTTCCTTTTTCATCCCATACCCATCTCGCAGGTTGCATTGGATGAAGCTGCTTTCTTGTTGGATCTAGCTTCTGTTGACGGTACGTGGGACGATTACACGGAAAGGGTTGCTGAATGCTACAAGGAGGCGGGGCTGCGTGAAGTTGCAAATTTTGTGGTTTACAGAGACTGAATTACCAGTAACCTCGCTGAATATTAGATATTTTAAACTAGGCTCTAAATGAGTCCTAGTTATTGGCCCATTCAGTTTTGACTGGGGTAGAGCGTACTCTAATTCTTTCCAAGTAGAACAAGAAGAGACTTCACAGCAGTCCTAAATATGCACCCCCAATCTTGGTCTCTTCTCTTACACTGGGGTCAATTGTAAAAGACCCAAAAAAATAGAAGCAATATGTGATAAAAATAGCTTGCACTGAAGTTGAAGCAGGTGTGAAGTATCCAAGCATCTGTTTACTAGCTATGGTAAAATAAAAGAACCACTTCCGCTAAAGATTATTTAAACATGTCAACAGGAAAACACTCGTGCTCAGTCGTATCTCATTCACTTTACATTGTGCAATTAATTCACTTGGGTTCGTCATATACCAGGCTATCTATTTTTTGGTTAGATTCGCAATTCATAATTGTTTTTACTTGTATAAATGTACAATCAATTTATTTCCAAGATATTTCAGCAGTTCTTTTTTTCCAAGTACACATATTACTCAAATAGCAAAAAGCATACCTGCCAAATATGAAGCACGTCAAACACGGTTCATCCATCAAAATTCGAGAAGTTTCATCCCTAGTATCATTTTTTGCAATAGAAACTCTATACCATTGAGGTTAAGGAGTGGTTCCAGTTTCATATACAATACCACATATACAACGCAAAAAGTGGAAGAAAACGAGGACAAACGGTAGGGAGATAAGAGTCGAGAAAAGAAAACATTGCTTTCTGTGCCAACCAAGCCACGAATGAAAGCATAAACATCACCAGAAACAAGAAGCCTGCAGCTTCAAACGGCATTCATGTAGGTCATACCTTAAGTTTCGTCATGCTACTATTTTTCTTACCTTTTCGCCACAACTTCCTCCACAATCCAAGAACATTTCTTTTCTTGCTAGGTACAATAGGCAAGGAGCCAGTAACAGCTTCATATCCTGAATGCGTACTCCCATTTGTCAATTGAGACTTTTCTGGTTGTTTCACTGATTCATCAACATTTGATAAACTATTTCTCTTGGAATCATGAATGACTTCCTTGGTAGTAGGAGACCCCATTTCATCATCCTCAGCTAGCATTTTGTCAAGAAGAGATGAACGACGTCCAAAACTCTTCTTTGGGGTTGTCATGGTACCACTAGTTGTTTCTGAACTTGTAGATATCACCTTATCAAAGAGAGCAGCATCCCCAGGCGAGGCCAATGCCTTCAACTGCTTCCCTAGGTTCAGAATAGTCTCTTGACACTCGGCCAACTTTTCTGAAGCTGCAGTGATCTCTCGATCCTACAAAATTGAACAGGATGTTTATGTTAATGCAGATAGTACATGTTTAATAGAGAGTTGCAGAACTCGACTACTTGTTGAAAGGCAATGAGAAATATCATATCATTTACAAGACTATTTTTGGTTTTTCGAAGTTTGACTGATTTTTATCTGGTCATTTTGGCAAGTACAAAACTCTTCCAGTTCTCCGATACGAATGAGTCATATCAATTAAATATGATCCTTCTAAGAAGTTTGAATTGTTCTGCAAATCTATGCTATATTGGAGTACATTATTCCATAACATGAATCTCGAAAACATCATCAATCTATGTGGAAATGAAGAAACATGCATCTAGAAATTTGATCTGTAAGGCCTGAGGTAATCTAACTGAAGTCTGAAGCTGATGGGAACTTACACTTTGAAGAAGCTTTTCCTCAGGGTCCACCTCAGCATTCGCTGATAACTCCATTTTTTCCATGCTGCAAGTTACATGTTTCAGGTAAAGAAAAGCCACTTGACAATTACTTCTAAGAAATTTACAAAAGCATCAGATGTACCTTTCTTGCTGCAGATGAAGAAAATGACAAGTAGACTCGAGCTTCTTATTGGACTTATTTTGGTTCTCGAGTTCCTTCTCCAAACAGCAAGCCTTTCGACAAGCTTTATTCAGTTCCAATTTAGCTGCTTTGAATTGCATCTCAAGGTCTTCTTTCACCATCTTTTCTTTCTCAATTTGGTCCTCAATCATCCCCTTTGACTGTCTGAGATTTTCTACTTCTTTTTCCAGGCTTTTGATTGTTTTCTCTGATTCCTGAAGTTGAACCATTAAGGAATCACTCCGGAGAGTTTCTGCTTGCAGTTTTCCTTCCAAATCCACCTTTGTAGGTCCCTCGCCCAGAAACTCATCTTTCTGTAACTGACTTTCATCATCTACAGATGGTCGAACTTTCTCTGGCAAAGAACTCATCCGACCAAGTGAGGAAAAAACAGGAGAGTATAATGAGTTTCCTCTTTCAGTCTGAAGTTTATCAAATTCAAAGATGGGATTAATTACCCCAGTTTCCATTTCCCAGTCAAAATGGTTTTTTATAGTATCCTTCATGCTTGAAACATCTTGAAGGGAAAAACAGTGGTTCACAATCCATTCCAGGGTCCAAGTTAATCTTTCAGTAAACTTCTCAATGTGAACCTTTCCGTTCAATAAAGCACGGCAAGTTTGGACAAATTCTTGAAGAATAGCAGAGAGTTCTGAAGATTTCCACTGGAAAACACGAACCATGTAGGATGTCTCCTTCGATGCACTTTCATGCGGTAGAAGTCCATTACCATTGTGAGATAAGATTTCTGGAATACTATCATCCGTCGAGGGTATATTGATTCCTTCTATGATATCAATAACCTTATTAATTGATGTACCAATAAATGACAACATTTCTGGTTCACACTTTCTTTCTGATGAGACATTATCAACAGTTCCTGTATGTATGTCCTTACACTCACCATTGTTGGGAGAACATTTAACATCAGTATCTATTGCACTTTCATTTGCTTCTGTGGGGTTCTTCCTTGAGGGATACTTCTGTGCCAGAGCAGTTCTGATATCTTCCAGTATTTCGTATGGGTTTCTTTGGGTTACATGTCCGTGCTCCAAGAGCATTTTCAGTATGTTATCAACTCCACCAGAAGCATTATTTGTCAATATTGCTTTTGACTGGTTATCATTGCTCGAAAGATAACGATCTCTCACAGGAACTCTCTCTGTGCTATCTGCTTCTGACGAATGAGAACATAAGTGAGATTCTAAAGCACCCCCATTTCCATTTTCCCTCGGTAAGGCATGATGAACAGCTCCCAGAGAGTTAACTGTAGACTCGATGGCTAATTTTTCCATCTCTGCAAAGTCATCCATCAGATTTATATCTGAAGCTCCTACACTTATAGATGAAGGTGGACCTATTTGCTTTTCAATTTTGAAATGCTCCAGTTCCGACATTAGTGCAGAAGCCCAAGACTCGGAACAGCCACCTATGTCATCACTGCCCATATCAGACAGTGATGTCACAGATAGTTCCTGCGCAGAAGGAAGATATTTTTCTGATTCGGCAATTGTTTGAGCACTTGTCATCCTAGAAAGTTTGAGTTCATTAGCTCTTTTGTTAAGGGCTTCCTTCAGAGTCCTATTTTCCTCTTCCATCATGCATAATTGCTCAGAGAGGAAGTTAATATTTCTGTTCAGAGTATCAGGAGCCATCTCTAAATTTAAGTCTACAGAACCATTTGGAGACGGATTTGACTTCCTTCTCCTGAATTTAACATGATCCTTCCCCAGCATCTCAACTTCATTCTTCATTTTAGCCAAGGCAGCAGGGCCTGGCAACCTCTTTCTAACAAGGATGCGTAGCCTTTGACATTCTGAGTCCAGTTGTGCAATTTTCTTCACACTCTCCAGATGTTGCTTATGAGCAACATCAGCTGTTCGGCGATTAACTTCTCTCTCCTCATTCCGGATCTCAAGCTCCTTTTCAAGGACCCGTACCTCATACTGCAGAGAAGCATTATCTTTTTCCACAGATTCCAGCCGGGTCTTCAAGGCACTGAAATCTGCTTCTGCCCGAGCTACTTGTCCTTTTAAATGACCTGTTGCCTTCTCCTTTGCCATGAGAGCCATACTAAGCTGAGTGTTCTCGGAACCTAATCGTGAAATCTTCTGCCCAGCATCAGCTAACTTCTTCTCTAGGAGAGTCCTTGTGTTTTCAAATTCTTTTGATGCGTTTGATACTGCATCGTGTATCCTGTTCTCCTGCTCATCTCGAATGAAACGCAACTGCTGCATACATTCCTTGAGTGCCGCATCTAAGTTAACTAATCTCTCTTCACCAGCTATGCTCTGCTGTAGAGCTTTTTCTAGTTCTTGCTTTAGCAATCTTGCTTCAGTTTCAGTCTTCTCCCAGCCTACACATATCATTCATAAGTGACAACATTGCACAAGAAAACTGCATTTTTGTGATTCTAGGAAGGACAGAATGTAAAACAATACAAAAAAGATACTAGAAGAAGCTAAACACATGAATATACAAATATGATGGTAAATTAGCTATGATTACCGGCAATTGCTTCCTGTGCAATTTTCATCTGTTTCTGTGCAAAATCATCTTTAGCATGACATTCCATCAGGGCAGAAGAAAGCTTGTCAGTCACAATCTTCAGCTCTCTTTCTAGATCGGCTTTATCACTAGATAGTGTCTGTAAATAGAAGAGTAGGTAAGCTGATTCATAGCACATAAGACTGTCATTGACCAAAAAGCTAAAGCTCATGTAAGTATAGAAGATTCATCAAGTTCAAGCTGGATCATCATTTCTTCTGCTTTTAGCAGCAGACGCATTCATCCAGATACATCCTCATCTTATTAGGTTTGAAGTTTCTTGTCAAGGTGGTGCAGAGGGTTATCGAGCCAGTTTGGGTTCAACTTGCCCACCCATCAGAAGAAACAAGTGAAGAAGAAAAAGAAAAAGAGAGAATATGCAAATGGATTCTAATTTTATTTTATGAATGTAGAGATATGACACTGGGTCTAACTAGACACTGAAAGTTAGCTCATGAGGGGAGGATTAACTAAGTCATATAAGCAAACTGCCAGTCCCTTCCCCAACCAATGCCCGACTCTAACCCAATTTAACACTTTCCTTCATGCTCAGGCCCAACTGCAAGACAGGAAACCAAAATAAGAAAGAATTTGGCTCTCCTACCATGTAAAGATATGACACTCGAGCTTAACTCAACCTCAAAAGCAAGCTCTTGAGGCGAGGATTGCCCAAGTCCATATAATGAGACCACCAATCTGTTTCCCAACCAATGTGGGAATCTAACCCACTCCAACGCCCCTGCACGCCTAGACCGTCAACCGGAGCTTGAACAACATAATATGTGGAGCCAAACAGTGGTGGAGCTAGCTCTCATACCATATAAAGATATGACACTTAGGCCTAACTCAACCCAAGAAGCTAGCTCACAAGGAGAGGATTGCCTAAGTCCGTTAAATAAAACTAGTCCATTCCCCAACCATGTGGGACTGTAACGGTGTAACCCACTCTAACAATGAATTTATTCTTTCTTCGGGTAGTAAAGGTTTGGATGGTGGAGAAGATGCCTGTGGTGAAAGTGTTTCTCAAACATTAGAATATTTGATACTTTAATCCCCTTCAAAAGTGGCTTTTGTATAACTAGGTCCAACTTCCACTTATCCAAAGATCATTTCAAATTATGTTTTGTATTTGCCTTTCTTAGCTCATAAGATAGTACAGTCGAAGCCATAATAAACTATCAAATATTGGATATGAAAGGATTATTTACTTCATCAATAAAGCTAGCATAATCTTCGACTTCATCACTCATAATTAAACTTTAATCCACCAGAATAAAACCCCAACAAGTTAATGTGGCTAGTAGTTGGGCCCTGATCATTTATTTACCTCATATCTCTAATCAATTTGCAGTTAAAAGCAAAGTTTCTTAAAACATAGGTTACCAGGGAAATCAAATATGTAATGAATACTAGGCCATCTGAAGATATGGGAATCAGACTTGACTGACATGCTAAATAAATAGGGCAAAGAACAGAAACAAATAACTAAACGGACTATGCTATGTTTACCTCTTCGTCATTTCTTCTCAAAGAAAGATTTGCTTTGTCTTCAACAACCATGTTCTTTTCTGTGGATTTTTTCTTCCAGGGCCATGATTTGTGATCCATTGTCTTTCGGGGTATCTTCAGGTGTGGTCTTGTTTATCCAAAATGTTACTCAATTCTTCTCTTAACTACATATATACAATCAAATATCTGCATTCAAAAATTTCTTTTAACATAGTAACAATTTCACAGCAGAACTTCCACAATAAAAATCTATGAAATTACAACAACAAATCAACAATATACCAATCTCACAGAGAGTACGGAAACCTTACCCCTACCTCATGGACGTAGAGAGACTATTTCCAGTGGACCCTCAGCTCAAAGTAGGTAGGAAAAGGGAAAACGACAGTGAAGAAAACATAGCAACTAATAAGGAATCAGTTACAATAACAAAGTAGTGCAATAACCGAAACACCATAAACAATATATGATGACAGAAATCAAAAGCAAGACACTGCAAGAATTAGGCTAATACTACGACAAACACCATCAAACCTAAACCCGTCGAAAAGCAAAACAACACCCCACTACCTATTAACCTTCTACCCCAATCTGCGACCTCCAACCCCCTCCTGTAAATCTACGAAAATTTTCTCAATAAACACCCAAAATCCTCAAAGAAAGTGATAATCTCAGTCTAACAGGCGAAACAGAAAGAAGGAGATAGAATTTGAAAGTGCTTCCTGGAGTCAACAGCACAAATCTGATATTTAAATCATTGGCACTCAACACAGTGATGTGAATTAATGTATTAGATCCATTACTAGAGTAGTTTCCAGAAAGTCAAGGTTTGCTCTATCAACAATCACTTCTATATAAATGTCATTTGCTAATGTAATATGCAATATTTGAATAAATTTCTTCTGCATATAAGTGATGAAGATAATCTGACATGACATTTCAATTTTAAAAAAAGTGAATACACGCACACGATGTTTGGCCTTTTCTATAACAACATTTTATATGTCAAAATGCAGAACAACAACATCCCACAAAACAGTAAACAAAAAAAATAGAGCAAACAAGTTCATTAAAAAAGAAAAAAAAAACAGGGCTTACATTGAAACATTTGATAGCTGAACATTAACTTCAACCAGTTCATGAATCTGTCGGAAAACAACAATGCAAATGAAAAATCCAACTACAAACAAAATAAATAAACAGTAGAAAAAATACTAGTAAAACATCATTTTCAAATCATACTACACTTATATTGTCGATCCTACCTAACCATCATTCGCAAAGCAAATGCCCGAGGACTATGAACAGAGAAGATGTCGGTAACTGGATCTGGGTCGGGTCGGGCTGGGCAATGAAGGAGGACAAAGGGAGAAAAAGTTTGGCGGGTTGCTTTAGGTTGACGGAGCGTCTGGGAGAAGGAGGTGAGTGTCAACTGTTAACCACTCACACGGTTCTTATGTGGGTTGAGAGAAGTGTCACTGTCGCTATGTTGTCCCCACTGCTGATCTTGACTTGTTTATGGGACAAAGTTTGATCTCCTCACTTTTTTTACTATATTTTCAAATTCTTGAAATTTGTTGTATTGTCAAAAATGTCCAACTAAAAAGGCCAGTTTTTAGTGGGAGGTACCACAGAAAATACGGAGTAATATTTTTTTTGTGGCAGATTCATTAATTTCTTGCTACTCATTTGTGATTAGAGCGATCAAAATGAACTTAGTTGATGGGCGATTCAATTCAATAATTTGAGATATGGTTGGAATAATATTTTTTAAATTTATTTAAAATTAGAATTTTTAGGTGTGATCTAATTAACCTCTTAGTTATTGTTGGTTGACCGAGATAGGAGAGATTCAGTCTCCAGATTAGAAATATTATTTAATTTGAATTAAAATAACTAAAGTTGTAAGGCGTACTTGTTCTTTAATTTATAATTTTATTTTCTCAATTTTTCTTTACTTATTTATTTGTTAAAAAATATTATTTTTCTTTACCATATTTAATTTGAAAATATTCTCATTTTCTTGATATTATATATTTTAGATATGAGATTGCAATTGGAACCACCACTAACCATATGTATAATGTATATTGTGATTGTAACTATTATATTGTTCATATAATTTTGTTAGACATATTGAAGACTAAATATATTGACGAAATTTTAAGTTTGAAAAGAAAAAAATTAAGAAAGAAGTTAGTTTGTCTCGGCCTGCGTCCCTTCTAGGGATGGATTGGGTTGACCATTTCAAGACTCTTTCGAATGGAGGACTGATCTGTCTTAGTCTTTTAGATTCCTTGACCCACGAGATTTGGCCTGGATGAGGCTGCGTTGACCTGTTTTCACAACTCTATTTGATGGTCGCAAATCTTTCGTTTTTGTCATGTTCCATTGATAAAAAAAATCTATAATTGAAGCTCTTGGGGAGATTTAGTATGCTCAAATCCTACAATACGAGTTATATTGCTTAGCTTGTACGTGATTGATGTATTGATCTTGACCCATATTATTATTGTTGTTGTTGTTGAATGTCATTGATCATGTTATAGGGTTATTTTTCTAATGAAACATTTCCATTAGAAAATGATAATATAAGCTTATTGGTAGTTTTTTTATAAAATTACAGGTATAAACAATATCTTTCAAAAAAGACAGATTTTTCTCAAAAACTATGGCAAATGCTCATTGTCAAAAATATTTGAAAATTTATATTCAAACACTAGCTTTATTTTGATATTATTTGATTTTTCGTTTGATAATATTATACACTTTATTTATTATTATTCTTAATACGAAATAAATTACGAGACAAACAATACTAGGTACTATTTTAGTATAGTACACTACTATTTCTATCTTAATATGTCATATTCATTTTAAAAATAACAAAGCAAAAAAACGATAAAAAAAAAATACATAATCAACATAATAATTAATGTACACCTTATGATACGATTGTACTACACCAAGCCAATCTTTACAGACAATTTAAAAACCTATGATGTTTGTCTTCTTGAAATAGCATTAAATTAGTGCAACTGTGCAAGCATAGTATTGTGTTATACTTGGGCCCCCACATACCAGAATTTTAGTTAGCAAGTCAAACTCTTATTAACTTTTTTGTGCTTATGATTATGAAGCTTTTGTTGAAACTATACTTTCTTTAATAATGTTAATTAGGAATAGTTAGTTCTTAGATCCTACGAAAGCCAGGAAAGGAAGTTTAATCATCACCAAAACATGATGCTATTTATGAGATATTTTGTAATATACGGAGGTTTTAAATTGAATTGATTCATCTGTTCATAAAAGAATTTGATTGTTATAAAAAGTTATCTCTTAAGTTCTATAAATATAAGGACTACAGTATATATATATACAAGGGGCTTTGTTGTATTCTTAAGAGAATTGTTTGTATTTTCCCCAATATGTATACAAGCAATATCTTGTAAAGAAAAGTGATTCTTCACACCTCAAAACTATCTTCTTCCTCAATTATATTTCTTGTTATTTTTTTGGATAATCACGTTGCGTAAGCACTTCATTAAATTCAAAGTAATTTTCTTTTTAAAATTTAGCGGTTAATATGTCATACTGTATGTAATGGGTGTTGATTTAGAAATTATTGTAATAATGATGGCTTACTTCACATTTTAATAGACTAATTATTTAGTTTGATTTGTCATAGTATTTTAAAAAAAAATTAAATCATAATCTTAAATTGAAAAAAATCATGTATTAAAATATTCTTTAATTAAAGTTCAAAGTTAAGAATTATGAAAAAGAAAAAAGAAATTTTAAATAAATTAAAATAGATAAATTGAAAGGATGGAGTAATTTAAATTTATAGGACGAGTTGGCGGAGAAAAGGTGAGCTAGGTCCCACAGCGCAATAACAACACATTATTGATTGCTTTTATAAGCACTGAGACTTATGGTTCCACAAATTAATAAAAGACGCTTGCATGTACTTTAAAATAATAATAGTAACCTCATAATCATCCTCGTAATGAGAAGGCACGGCGGAGCCAGGTAGGAACAAAAGATTCATTTAAATATTTTTAATTAAAAAATTAAAATTATATACTTAAAGCTATTTATATATATATAATAAATATTAAATTCGTTTGATATTTTTGTGTGTTTAAAATCTTCATATTTTGAATTTCTTATAACAAAATTTAGCTTTCTCACTATGAGATGTACATCTACATCTGCCTCAACAGCAATAAGCATGTAAACTTGATGGTATGTTGTGTTTGTTAAATTACAGAACTTGATGAATTAATTGAATTGTGCAAATTAATCGAACATAATCTTTGTACAAGAAAGATAAGTAGAAATTTTAAGGAGGAATTAAAAAGTTTAACAATGCATAGTATTTGCCCCTTAATTGTAACGGGTATTTACCTGGAGTTTTTTTTTTCTTTTTTAAAAGGGAAAAATTATAATTGGATTTTCCTTTTGGGGAAGGAAAATACAAAGTTATCATATTTCACGAGTCTTTTTTTTATAGGAAAGATTTATAACTCTATAAATATAAGTGCATTTCTTCCAACTTAGTAGCATCCACAATATAACAAGTGCTACGTTAGCATTTGCATGAATCTTTTTTTACTATGAGTGAATTTGTAAGGTTATTTCTTACAATATTTTGAACTCTCTTTTATATAGTGAATTGTTCATCTTATCTTGTGATATAAATCAATTGACCGAACTATATTAAATATTTGTATATTTTTTAGATATATTTTCATTTATTTTTTTTATTCATGATCGTCCTAAATTCAATTTGCTAACTTTCACATGACAGTTATTATTTCGATTCTAACAAATTGTTCCCTTCTTATTTTCATTTTAGCTAAATATTTTATCACAAAGTGATGTGGTATCAAACGTCAATTTTCTCGTGAGGTTGTATAAATTAAACTAGCCGTGATACCTACTTATAGTGCATCAAAATCAACTTGGGATACCTTTTTTCCAAGGCACAGAGCCTGTCATATTCGTTGGAAGATGTGACTTGATAGTTGGTCTTTAAATGGATGCTCTAGTGCCTTCCTTTTTAAGTTCAGTATTGGTAGTTGCTAAAACACGTTAAATGAAAATATGATTTGTTAAATTTATTTAAATTAAATTGATTAATGATATTTTTGTTTATTAACCCAGTTTATTTAAGAATTGAGTTGATTTGTGTTGAATATGTAATTCAAATTGAAAAATAAGATACTTTAATTAGAAATTTTTAAATTTAATTTTTTTTTTACCTATTAAATACGTAATATATAACTATAATAACAAGGGGGAAATTTTCTATTAGAGTAGTTTTCTTTGTGATTAAATAAATTATGAGAAATTGAGTATTTTTGATAAAAATGAGAAATTAATTTTTTTTTTTAAATTCAAAAAATGAAAAATATTGCAACAAGTATAGTATTTTATTTTAAGATGTGTGTTCTACAATTTCTATGAATCGCCTTTTCAAATATAAATTCAAGGAATTTTTTAGCTTGATCTTGAATATTATGAAACTCGATAAATTTAATCTCGACTTGTAATTGGATTTAAAAGTTTTTGGGCTTGATCTTGAATCCTTGGGTCTTGATATTAATTTGTGGATTTGATGAACTTATTCTTGAATTTGATCTCCACTTATACTTGAATTCTAGGATTTTTGAGCTTGTTCTTGAATTTAGTGATCTTGATCTTAATGCGTTTTTAATCTTGAATGTTTGACTGCTTAAATTCTTAAACTTCTAGCTTGTAGAGAAATATAAGACGTTTGATCCACAAACTCTCTCTCGCTAAAATTCTATAAAAAAAAAAAAACTTGGATGAGTTAGGGTACATAAGTCAATGTCATATTCATCTAGACTCACTACATCTCAACTAGCATTTGGATAAAAGTTTGAAAAAACTAATTTATTAATTGAATCAATTTTAATGCATTTATATTTAGCTTAAATAATCTATTAAAGCACTAAAATTTCTCATAAAAACATGACATGAGGATAGCTATCAACTGTCGGGTATGTCTAATCATCTTTACCAACTACCCTCTTGTTGGCGAAAAAGTCAATGGCCCGCTTTTTCGTTGTCCACAAGTAAGCGAGGCCCAAACAAAGTTTAATGGGCCGCCTTTTCTCATCCTCCACAAAAAGGCAAGGCCCAAATGGCTGGTACGTGGGCCCATTTATGCAAAAGTATGTTGAAAAAAGGGAAAATCACCTAACTATCCCATATTTAGAAAATATTTACCACTTATAATAACATAATTTTTTTAACCATTTATACCGAATTGGTTTTCACCCCAATTTCTTCTCCACTTTTTTTTGTTAAATTTTGCTTAATTTTCTCTGCAATCTCCCATTGCTACCTTTTGCAAGAAATGATAATAAAACAAAAGTATATTTAATTTGGGTAAATATTAATTTAAAGGGATTCACTTATGTAATTTTCCTTGAAAAAATTAGGGAAAATTACATATATATACAAAAAAGTAAAAAGTTTACAAAAAAAAGTAGCTCATGTTTTATTTACATAAAAAATAGCCCCAAATGAGCGAAACTATACATGAGTATATAATATAACTATAGAAAGTATACACTGCTATACAATGTATACTACTTATACATGAGCTATATACTAAATATACATAATGATACATAAACATACTCTGAGTATACATGCCTATACATCGAGGGTTGAACGCCCAAAATTGTAACAAATAGCGAAAAGTCAGTCGGATGACTACTTTTCGTAATTAAAAAAAGGGTTATTTTTTGTGTAAATATTTTTTCTCAAAGGCTTTTGGGTGTAATTATCCCAAAAAATTACTTAGGCAAATTCTTTTTAATATAAAACTTAAATAAATGAAAGGACAAACATGGAAAAACTTTCAAACATTCATCTTGAATTTTAAACCATTCAACTATTCTGAACCTTGAAAAAAGTCTCAAAAATTCAATTAATTTGGATCGAAGGGAGTAATGTTTTTCTAAAAGGGTTGTGATACCTAGTGTTCTATCCTTTTCTTTACTCTCTTTATATATTTTTTCTTCCTTTTATTTTGATAATTTAATAAATTAGGCTCAATTGGTATCTAGGTTATTTACAACTAAAATGCGTATTTATACTTACTTACCAATGAAAAAGTTCGTGTAATTACATGAACTCAAGGGTTGTTATGTCTATTTTATGTACTTTTCATCAAAAAAATTACAAGAAAAGTAGCCCATTCTTTTCTTTTTACAAGAAAACTAGCCAAAATCGGTCCAATTACTTAGTTCAAAATTGACCCAGTTACTAATCTCAAAATCAGCCCAATTACTAGGCCTAAAATCGACCCAGTTACTAAGCTCAAAATCAGCCCAAAACATAAGACCATTTTTTGCTTTCTTTCCTTTCCTTTGTTTTTTTTTTCATTTTTCCTTCATTTGCAGCGTTGATTTTTTTTTTTTAAAAACAACTTATATTTTTTTTGTTTTTTACTGAATTTTCTAAATAAAAAATATCCATAAAAAAAAAAACTTTTTTCAATGATTTTTACCGTGTATATATAATATATTGATATTGTATAAATACTTATGTGGTGTATATGCACTGTATCGATATTGTATAAATGTATATAAACTGCATTATATAAATTGTGTATTATCATGTATCAATATTATATAAATAATGTGTAAGCGTATATCGGTATTGTATAAATTATATATAAACGTAATATATAAATAGTGCATAATCGTTTATCGATATTGTATACTTAATTATATAATCTATCGATATCGATATTTATTTGACTATCATTCATTCTCACCTTAATAAATAAAAGAACAAACAAGAAATAATAAAATGACATAAATATTATTTTTCACAAAAAATGTGAAATGATTAAAAAAGGAAAAATGCTTTAAAAAAAGAGAAGCAAAAAAAAATTAAATATTTAAAAAGTTTTTCTTTAAATTTTATTTTAACATAGCATAGCGAAACAAAAAATGTAAAAAAAAAATCAGTTTTTGAGAAAAAGGAAAGAAAAAGGCCAAAAGGAAATGCTAAATGTTTTGTATACAAAATGAAATAATGAA
Organism: Solanum aculeatissimum; assembly: GCA_038996855.1. Lineage (NCBI taxonomy): Eukaryota > Viridiplantae > Streptophyta > Magnoliopsida > Solanales > Solanaceae > Solanum > Solanum aculeatissimum. The sequence goes on along the minus strand of JBCEWC010000600.1, from coordinate 33,431 downwards.
TAGTTATTTAAGTGGATTATCATTTGATTGACAGTACTGTTCCTATTGAACCACTAATATAACCTATACTATAATTAGACTAGCTGCATGTATATGCTGTTTTAATTTTAAAATTATATATAAGTAGTAGTTGCTAAAATAAATATAATATTTATTTAAATAAAAATTATTAATTTGATGCAACAATTTAACCTATTATATATTGGCAAGGAAGACATACTCAATTTAATTAATGTAATATAGATAACGTAATAGTTTATGAATACATAAAATAATAATTTATAGTTAAAGAATTAGAAGTTAAATAATTAATCGATTAAAATTTTATGCGAAAAAAGACTCATAAAAATAAAAGTAGTAGTTTGATATTTCCTTCATTTTAAAGTTGTTATATTACATAATTTTATTAACAAAATATTTGATAACCAAAATTTTAATTAATTTCAAAGTCTTAAATATTAGAATAATAATGATTTTTTTCTTCCCTTTCCTTTATAACCTAGACAATTACTTATATAGAATAGTCCTAAATCAAAAGTGAATTCTAAATATAAAAAAATTATAATCCAAAAGTGAATCTTGAAACGGAATAAATAAAAGATAAAATAATAAATTAAGATAAATAGTGAAAAGACAACATTACCTAAAACAAAATATTTAATGAAGAACAAAAAGTTTAAACAACATTTCTAAGAACCTTGACACTTTTAATATACTCGGATATAGATTTAGATAAATAGATTAATCTATTTTAACCCATTAAAAATTAAATATATATGTAGTTCAAATTAACTCATGAAAAATCTTATTAATTTTTTTTTCATTTGATATGTTATATATAATCATAATAAGAAAAACTAATAATTTTATTAGATATTAAAAGTTTATAAAAGAACAAATACAACTCATAGAAATTTTTATAAAACTCAGTTCAATTTTGATAATGTATTGTAGCCCGTAGCTCCATAATTAGTTTGGAATTATAGGTTGTCATGTGGATATAAGCTGATTGGTGTCATGTTATAAGGAGGACAAATATATATACACATATATTTATTACTTTAGTGGACGTGCTTTATACGTATATATTATGCTAATCTAAAAATGATATATAAATAGTATTTGACATTAAAATAAATATAATATTCATATAAATAAAATTAATTAAATGTTACTAATTTGATGCAATAGTTTAATCTATTATGAACGTACAAAGATGGTAAAATCAATTTGATTACTTATAATATAAAGATATGTTAATAATTTATGAATACATAAAGTAATAATTTGGAGCTAAATACTTAGGAGTTAAATAATTAATTGATTAAAATTTAATTTTAAAAAAGATTCCTAAATATAGAAATAGTTTAATGTTTCAATGTAATTTTAATTACTCCTTTTCTTTTTAAATTTGCTATATTACATACTTTTATTAATAAAATATTTGATAATTAAAATTTTAATTAATTTCAAAGTTTTAATATTAGAAAAATAATAATATTTTTTCTTTTTTATTCATAGCCTATACAATTTAGTATAGTCCTAAATCAAGAGTGAATTATAAATATAAAGAAATTTTAATTTTAAATTGAATCTTGAAACTAAATAAACAAAAGATAAAATAATAAATTAACAAAAATTTGTGAAAAGACAAATTTTGTCTAAAACAGAGCATTCTAATGAAGGACAAAAAATTCAAACAACATTTCTAAGGGTCTACACGTTTTTAATATAGTATATAGATAGATATATAATATACATACACACACATACACATACTTGCAAATTTCAATTATGTTCTCTAGTTTCAATTTATATGACATAGTTTGATTAGACACGAAGATTTAATATTCCTTTTGGAAGGGATTATACCATTTCTAACAACAAAAATAGGTTTATGTTGGCAAAAGCATGATAGTAGGGTTGGGATTAACCTAGGCTCTAGTTGTTGGCTAAGATACAAGGCGTGTTTGGATAGACAACGTTGGTTTTAATAAGATGTTAATGTAATAGGTAGGACAACTCAGGGAGGCGTTTAAATTTGGCAATTTGCTTGATATTAATTATTTCATCCTACATAAAGTTACTCTTCCATTTTTAATAGTAGTGTTTACATAAATCACATAGCGTAAAAAATTAATTATCATTTTTTTATATTTTTTAAATTTACAGAAATTTCTTAGAAAATATGGCTATTCAAATACATTAATTCAATAATTCAGATACATTAATTTAATTCCAAATATAAAAATTAGGGTTTTTAAGTATCAACAGATAATATTAAAAACATGGTACATTGAACATAAAGATAATTTAAGAATCAGAATTAATGTATCCGATGAAAAGAAGGAATTTTTGAAAATGAATGATAATAATAAAAAATATAATTAATAAAAAAGTGTAATTAGATAATTATTCATATGACGAAATTAAAAGTCACAATTATATTTATTCTAAAATTGTTAGAAGTCGAGGAGGTGCATAGTAGGTTTAGGCTAGAAGTTAGCTGCCTAGTGTACGTAGTGGCAATGCTAATATACTACTAGTTGTAATTGTGTGTTGGCAACATCAATATAAAATCACGGTTTAGCTATTTAGTAAACTCTTTTATTGTTCCTATCCCTCCTCTATGTTGCTATATATAGCTTCTTTTACAACATTTCCTTTGAGATAATATATTACTTCATTCGTTTCTTTTTAATTATCATGTTATATTTTTAAAAAATTAATAAAATAATATTAATTTAATATTTTAAATCAAAATTCAAATATTTAAAAACTATACAAAAGTACTGTAAAGTATTTACATATTTTTTCATATCAATATGATTTAAAAAATACATCTTAAAATGTAAGTCAAAATCCATATTGTTTGACTTAAAAAAAAAAAACCTAGACAAGTAAAAAAGGAATAAAGAAAATAGTAAGACTCATGAATAGTTGTGTACTATTATGATGATTCTCTTGTAAAATTTGAAACTCTACCATGACGGTGATCGTGGTTTTCAAAAGACAAATCAAAACCTGATGAGCAAATGCTAACTGAACCAATATATATAGGACTAGGCACAAAATATCAAAAATTGAATCAAATTTTTTAGTAATTTTGTATTCGATGATTTGATATTTAGAGTAAAAATTTTGAATTATGATATTTGAATTTGGGATTGATATGAGAAATTAGTACTGTTTGATATTTTTCGAATATCAATTATTTATTTAATGAAGGTCATATATCAACATATTTATAGTACTAGTCCAAAGAAAAATTTAAAGACTAAACATAAATAATTCAAATATATGCCTTTTAGTTGTGTCAATTTATTTTTCGTGATGTCTTCTTAGTTGATGATCTTCTATTCACATAGAAAAATAGAAATAATTGGAGCAATAGTATCTACTTGGTAACTCAATTAGTTACAACTTCAATATGGTATTACCAAATACCCTACAAAATAGAAGTTAGATTTACCGAGTACCAAATTGAAATTTAAAATTTGGTATTTGATATCTACCTTTAACTATTAATTATCGAATTATTGAACCTGAAATTTTAAAATCTCGAATTGAATACCGAACGTCCACCCCTATTCGAATATTAAGTTTCTCGTTACCTCGTTAAATATCCATACAATTTTGACATTACTATCTAGAATAAGTATAAGATACAAGAAAAAACTCTAGCAAGTTTTAAAGGACTGTTAAGTTGGCAATTAATTAAGATGAAAATGACATAAACAGCTGCCTTCCAAAATAATAATCAGTAAATGTATATCTTTTTATATATTAATATATGATATATATATATATATATATATATATATATATATATCTAATTAACTGTCCGATCAAACACTTCACTTCTCCTTGGATATTACAATAAGATTCTCGACAAAAAAATGTCAACCGATGACAACTTCATATTTGTATTTTTGTTCCATTCAAAGAAATTAATTATTTGGAATTTAGGTATTTGTTGTTCAATGTTTCGTTAAGGATAAAGTGTGAATTATAGGTGGCAATTAGATGAGTTGAGTCAAATTTGATCGGGTCATAATGGTCAAAATCCAATTCAACTCGAATTTGCTTGGATCAAGATGGATTGAGTCAAAATAAGTTGAGTAATGAGTTATAGAGTGGGTCAAGACCCAATCCGATCCAACATTTACTAAGTTTTACTTATTTTATTTCTTTTTTTTTAATATTTTAGTACTTAATTCAATTATATATTTTTTATTTTGGCTATATAAAACATATCAAGTAAAAAAGATATTTTGACAAAATGTCTCTTGAGTCAATTCAAATTATATATCAACCAAATTTTAAATGAATTGACTTGAACTAATAAATAGATGAATTATTAATCCGCTCAAACTTTAACGAATTGAACTTGTTGGATGATTGGGTTTAATTTCGTTACCCTGGCATGAATCCAGACTTAGCTAATGGAATTAATTGACTGAAAAGATTGAGGTCATAGAAATGAAAAAGTATTTCCAATTTAGGCTTCTTTACTGCTTAAACAGATCTTAAATGTATGGAAATAAGGTACACCACCTGATGACAGTTTTTTTTAAATTTTAAAATGGGATACGAGAAAGAGAAATGAACAGGAGAATTATAATATGAGAATCAACCCCTCATCAATAAGATGTGAGTTTAGATAATCAACCGACTGACCTACTAAGATTCTCATGTGATGATCGCTTTTGATTTTGATTATTCTTATAAAAAAAATATTCTATTGTATGATATGTCACAGAAAATAAAAATGAAAAACTGAAAAAATATGTTGAATGTGGCCTATAGTCTAGAAAATCCATATTGTACAACAACATTTTTTTAAAAGAATATGCTTATATAATAATACTCCCTAATACTAAATGTAGAAAATTAGTGCACGTTACGCATGACGCCGTACACAGTCAGCAACGTGTCCATGACCAAAAATAATTATACAAAATAATAATCATCAAAATTATAATTTTAAATTGCCATTAATAAGATTAATTTAATAAAAATTAGATATCTAATAATTTTTTTTTTAAATGCGTCCGACGTGTATCGCGCTCCTCAAAATGAGCATTATTTGTACGTGTTGGTTTGTGTTATGGAGAATGATAAATTATGCCACACAGATTTGACGGTCGTTGGGTGCTGTCTAAGGTCATATATTATTTGAGCATCGTTGAATTGGACTTGATTAATTTCGATTGCTATTTTTTTTTCTCGAATTGTCTTTAAAGTTTAGAAAATCAAGCTGTTTAATAGAACAAAATTAGTATTCTTACTATTCTTATAAATTTGTATCCTTGTCTAATTATTTAATTATGACTCTGAATGAATACCAAAAAGTTTTTCAACATTCATACGGCCGAAAGACACATTTGTTTTTGGTTTTGCTGTGGATGTTGATAAAACAATTTTCAATAAGATTTTAATTTAATACCTTTAATTAATTAAAGATAAGAGGAACTTATTCTTTGTATAATAACAAACCCTTTACGTAATTGCATAATATTGCAGTTGGGTCATAAGGGAGTAACGTATTGAAACAAAAAACATATACCCCAAGAAGCTAAGGGACTTAGCAAAATGGAACGAATCATCATCGATTCACTTTTTTAAACATAAATTCAAGGTCATAAAAAACAAGTTTGTATGACAACTCAAGAAGGAATTATATGTATGTTTGGGGGGGGGGGGGGGGGGGGGATAGAAAATAATGGAAAACAATTAAAGGAGAAAAATAATATTATTTTTGTCAAAAATTTATATGATATATTTTTATTTTTAATTGATTTAATAAAAAAAAATACATTTTTCTTATTTTACAAATATTTAATGGTAATATTATAATCAATATATTATTCAGGTTGGGTTTCGCTTGTTTGACATAGAAATCCACAAAGCTATGTTTTTGTAATTAGAGGTTCTTAGATTTTAAGGATAATAGTTTAGAACATTGTAAATTCCTTCCATATTTTTTTTAAATTTCATTGTTCAACTAAATAAGGAAATTCATAACTAAATAATGTTGTCACCGGTGCTTGTGAATTTTACCAAAAAATAATTGGTTGGCTATCTGAACTCCACCTTGTTGGCGAGAGTTCGATTCTCCGCTTTATAATCTCCTCCCCATTTTCCCTTCCCCTATCCCCAATTTTTTTTTTTAAAAGATTATAAATAAAAAAAAATCATCCGACTTCTCTTCTTTCTATTTTTCCTGTGTAAATAATTATATGGTAAAATCCAAAAAGAATTATTAATTTATTTTTATATAATATTTTAGTATCTAAATTTTTTTATATTTTTTAGTATGACTATATATATAACATATCAAATTGAAAAATAAGGTTTTAAAAAAAAAATTGACAATATTTTTCTTGAGTCAATTTGGGTTGCATATGTACTCAATTTTTAATGAGTTGAAATAAGTTAAGTTAAGCTGAGCTAATAAATGAACGGTTATTAACTCATCCAAACCTAAGCGAATTGAGTTTGATTTTGCCACTTTTACATTTACGGTTTAAGAGTGGTTCTTGTATGTCAGATCTTGTTTTACATAGAAGCTTTTTTTTTCAATTATGAAATTTATCTTATTAATTAAAAATAATATTAAATAAAGAATAGAAAGTTATTAGCTATGCGTCGTCTAGTTTCCTTATCAGTTTTAATGTTACTTTCTCCTACTTTGATTTCTTATTTTCTAAATTTTATTATTGTTTATGTTTCTTTTGTTTGATGTTCTTGCAACTTTTTTTTATTTTTTTTTATTTTTAATATTACTTTCTATTAATTGTATTCTTTTTTTGCTTAATTTGATATATTTTATTTAAATAAAAAATCTAATAAATTCACAAGATATGAACAAATTGTGTGTGCAACCCATTCTACCTATCATTACTGATGTTTCAATTGATATGTTATTATTAATAAGTTAAAATGTGTTTCAATAAAACTTTTGAATACTAGATTAATAATATATAATACCCAATTGTTATCACAAACAAGTACTATAAGGTCAAGAATTTAAATAATATAATTAGGAAAGATATCCTCCCATAAGTGAAGTAATTTTTCTACTTTACATGGAAAATATCATTCTTAAAAAATGATTATCATAATATCAAAATATAGTCTTTTCATGAAAAAACAAATTTCAAAAGTCATTTTTATTTGTGTTTTGTAAGAACAAATATTTTTTTTTAAAACAAGTGAATTATATTCTAGTGTTTGCTAGTAAGCAAGGACGGTTCAAGAAAATATGTGACCTAGAGACAAACCTTAAAAATCTTGGGGACTAAAGCAAGTGCTTTATTTGCTTTAGGCTTCACCCGGAACTGTAAGTAAGTACAAAATAATAACATATATATGTAATACAATAAAAATTATGAGAATGAATGAAGTGGAGAGTGGGGGTTTAGGGTTGAATGATCAAGAGATGAGGATTGAAGACGTTGGATGAATATGAAAGAGACAATGAACTTGCAAGTTACTTGTGTTTTCCCTACTCCAAGTTGGTGGTAGTTGTACTTTCTCCTCAAATCAACTTGCTTACGAGGACATCTTTGAGGAAGGTGACGAAGAGGAGTGGTTGGATCATTATTTTGTGAATGCAGCTAGGGATGAAGATATTTCTCTAAGGCAATAACACAATAACAAAAAGAAGCATGGAAGAAAGAAATGTTGGAATGGCAAGGTTATTGGAGATTTTGTTATCTTATGCGATCGGCTAAGCAGAATCATATGACGGTGTCAATAAATTTAATAAGATCCAATAATTTCAAGAAAAGGTGATGAACTATCAAGTGTTATTGGACAGATTTGTAGAAGAAAACAAGAGGAAAATACTTTATGTTACTTTAAATGACAATCAATCTTTTTTAATTCATGCATCTTTAAGGAAGTTTGAGGTCATAACTCATCCTTCCTCTTTATATGTGTGCAATACATAAACATTCTTATTGATAATATCATTATAGATTGTATTACAAATTCTATGATAATTACAAAATACCTAATTCTCTCTAGCTCTTTTTTTCTTCATGTTTGTTAATTAATAGAGGTTTGTCACCTCATTAAGATTGGTAAAAGCTAAGGCCTAGCCTTTCTTTCTTGTACGTAATTATCCTTATTGAGATTTTTTTTTTATTTCTAATAAAAAACCTTTAGGCACCTAAAAAATATTTTCTCGAAAAATGTTTTCTGGCATACCAAACACACCATTTACTTTTATGTCACTTCCTCTCACGTGAAGTGGATATAGAAACAAGTGATTTGTTTGATTTTAATTACTACTGGTAATTACCTAATCTGGCAAGTATAAGTAGTGTGACAGTAAAAGTAAAATGAAACTACTGAAGGAATTGTTCGTACATCTGTGTGTATAAGGACAAAAATGTGAATGAATCTAATTTCTTTACAGTGTTTCGTGGATCCTATGCAACGCAAAGAATCTAACAAAGTCATGTGCTGCAGTCTTCTTCTTCTGTCTTTTTTACTCGCCATTCATTTACAATTTCCTAAAACCCTCCCTCCACTTTCTCTTATCACGTGGAACACATTTTTGGACTCGAGGAGGAATTAGAATTTGAAATTTATACTATAAATTGAGAGAAGTATTATAAATATTTTTAAATTTGACGTGAATTCTTAATTTTGTTTTTGAATTATTGACAATATTAAAAACACTTTATATTTGTGCAATCAATAAGGAGTCGTTTCTTAGTGAATTTAGAGATGAATTATATAAGTAATATCATTTTTGATAGCTTATTAAAGGGTATTATTCGTGTCTTAAAAATAATATTGTGTTTGATTTGTAATTTAAAAATCTCCCATAACTAATACTCTACGGGGTCGTTTGGTAGTTGATTTGATGAATGATTATACAAATATTAAATCCTGTATAAGTTATACCATGTCTAGTAGTTGGTTTTGAGGCAAATTATTCATTTATAAAATCAATGCAGTGTTTAGTTTGTAATTTAGAACCTCACTTAACTAATTCATGTATAAGTTTTGAGATAACCTATGGATTATTTTAGGTAGGATAGAAGGTGGAATAACTAATACATGTATAACTAATTAATTCATGCATAACATAATATATAAATTCCTTATAAATAATCTCTACATTACTAATACTTGTATAAATCTAATCAGCTATTAAACGACTCATGTATATATAAATTATGAAAAAAATTATATATTACTCATTTTATATGCAATAAAAGGTGGAATAATTAATCACAACATAAATATTATGTTATATATATATATAATTAGTGACCAGACCGTGCATTGCACGGGCTCAATAATAAATAGAAATGACGTAAAAAAATATTGATGTTGTTGAGGTTCGATTTCGAAACATTGGATTTAAAAGTCGGGCTCAAACCATCAGGCCAAACAACTCAGTAGTCATTTGTCTGCTTCAAGCAGCTGAAGTAGGCACGAAGAATCTAACCTCCTCAATGTAGCGATTTATTAAATAGATAATACATAAACTTTTTTTATAATTAATTTCTACGTTAACTCACTTTTAACTCTAACTATAACGACCCGTATGTACATTCAGCTTGTTTAGTTCAGTCCCCACCTAATTAGAAAATGCTAGTAATGGAATTCAACTCTTATTTTATTTGGAGTCTATTTCATCTTGTGTGCCAGACCAAATATAAAATTCAGTTTGTGTGGTCAAAATCACATCAAGAGTGCTATTTTTTATTTTTATTTTTAGAAAAACAATTTAAAATATAGATAATTGTTTATTTTTCAATTAAAAAAGAGAATACGTACAGACATTTTTTTTATAAAAATATTCTTGTCTCCACCATCCTTTCTTTATGTCTCTCTCAATATAAAAGTAAAACGACTGAGGTAGTACAAAATCCTATTTTGTGTGTTGTACTGCATTATAATTATAAATTTTTAATTCAATATAAGTAATTTAATAAACAAGAGTGGACAAAAATAGAAGGTTAGATATTATTATTAAAATTAAGTATGACGGCCTAGATGATGCAATCACTTCCAATTATTTTAGAAAGAATTTCATATGACTTTAGTATAATATTGAATTGGGAGTTGGACATCAAGGTTACACATATCAATTGGTTAATTTATTCTCGTACTTAAACAATTTATAATGTTTTTTTTAATATAAATAATTTCTATTTTTGTACACAATTATAGAAATTAGCTGTAGAAACGACTAAATCTAGAAAAGACAGTTGGACCCTTAGTTGGTGATCAGGTTTGGCCGTAGATATAATTGTAATAATAAATAATAAATATGGAAGATTAGTATAAATAATTTGAAAAATAAGTTTGTAGAAAATTTAAAGTAACATTGATTCTCACTTATAAAACATCAAATTTCTTTTTTAAATAAAATTCTCGTGTCTAAAACTTCAAAAAAAATAAAGATGAATAATCTTGATAGATAAATTAGTACATAATATGGAGAAAATGTAATGAAATTGATCTTTGATATAGAATAAAAAAGAGGATAATAAATATTTCTTATTTTAAAAATAATTTACTTTCATTAAATGTTTTGTTCAGAAATGGAAAATTCAAGTAATATTGATTCTCACTTATAAAACGTCAAAAAAAAGAGTTTTAAATAAATTTTTTATGTCTGAAATTCAAATAAAATAAAGATGAATAATCTTGATAAAAAATTAATACATAACATCGATAAAATGAAATGAAATTGATCTTTGATATAAAATAAAAAAGAAGATAATAAATGTCTCTTATATGAAAAATAATTTACTTTTATTAAATATTTTATTAAAAAATAACTTATTTATCTTCACAAGATAGATACTTTCGAGAACAACTTCTCTATCATTATAAGATAGTGATAATATTTGCGTATATTTTACTTTCTATAAATTATTTTACTGAGATGCTATTGTTGTTATCTACACAAGATAGATAAGATTGGATACTTTAAAAAACATTGAATGGACAATGAATTAATATTTTATTAGTTGAAACTTGAATAATAGTGAGATGTATGTATAGATATAGAATAACAACCCTATAAGTTTACCACTTAAATACGTCCTTTGAAAGTTAGGTTAAGTCGTTGTCACCATAATTAGCCATTGGTCTGACATATATATTAGTCAATACAACTGATTCAAAGGACAAGCAATGAGTGTGACAATTCATCTGTTTCCCCACAAAACAAAATAATCCCATTTTGTACATCTCTTTACTTTCCCACTTTTCTTTTCACTCTGCTTTTTCAACACTTAGTTTAACAAAAATGAAAACATTGACTCCTCTTCTTATATGTATTACCTAATCAAAACACTCCTCTCCTACTTGTCATACAGTTTAGGAGTACTATTTTTTATTTACTCATTGTACATCAATTACACCAAGGACGTGCATTTTCACTTTCCCCCAAATTTCTCATTCTAGATCATATTAGAGTCCGTTTTACATTGGGGATAAAGTGCTTCATAACAAAAGTGATATCGTACCCAAGCTCAATCTTGAGACCTTGTGTACATTCTATTCTCCCCAAACTTCTCTTTTGTAACTATACTAGATATGTTGTTGTTATAGTGTTTGGTCATGAAAAATGCTAAATTCAATTTGAAAATTGCTAAAAACTTCTTTTCAAAGTCACTTTTCACTTTTGAAGTTGTATTTAGTACACATCTAGTTAGTGTCTAGTTTTAGATTTTTGTTCAAATTTTCAAAATTTGTTTTCAAACATCCATTGACTTTGAATTTTTAATCAAATTCTGAAGATATGATCTCATATTTTTTCAAGGTCAATTTTGGGGTCTGAGACTTTCACTATCAAATCTTCAATTCTATTGCAAGTGAAATTTATGTCTAAACACAAATTCAAATTTCAACTTCAAAATTTACCGCAAATAAAAATTTAACCAAACACAACTATCTTCCACTCCAATTTCATTATTTCGAGATAAAATTATTACAATTATAAATCTGTAGCCAAACGCCAACTTGTATTTTTTTAAAATTAATTCCATCTGTATAACAAAACTCAGGAAGTGAACAACAATTAAATACTTTCCGCCATTACTCAAATACTGCATGAGAAACGCCAAATGTATACGAGTTACAAATGGGCAAATTGGCAGTTCATAGTCAGAAGAATCTAATACAAGCCTAGTTGAACAACTTGCCTTCAGTTAGTATTTGGACAAATTAATGAGCAGACATTTTTTCCCAAAACCTTTGTCTATCCTTTTTTCTAATCCCATTTTTTCTTGGTTCCAACCAAGAGCCTTGGGTAATATATGGAGTATCAAGAAATTCGACCCTTTACTCTTTACAAATTAGCTTACAAAAACACAAGAAGAAAAATGGCAAGTCATGAAATGGTCAAGAGGGTCTCATGAGTGAGTGATGATAGCCATTTTCTGAGGACCAATTTTGAGGTCTTACTATCTGCTGGGGGAATCCTGATGATGCTGCAGCAGCTGCAAATATTTGAGGAGAAAAATTCGATTGCCACTGTGAAGAACCATTGCTTGCAGTGAGCGATAAATCTCCGATATTTGTAGCTCCAATTCTGCCTCCATTGCTGCCGCTTGAAAATTGAATCTGTATCATGACACAACAATTTCTTTTTTAAAACAAATAAAAAAGCTTGATTCGAAAAGAGAAAAAGGTACATTAAAACAGGATATTCACTTGATAATTTGATGAACCGAATTGCGGTGGAAACGTTTGAATCATCTGTGATTGATCACCAGGTCTCATAAATTGGCCAAACCGTTGCACTTGACTATTGTTATTATGCGTCGAGGAGATCGGAGAATGCAAGTGCGTCTGGCTTAAAAGTTGCAAGGTTTCTGTCGCATTGTATCCATTATCTCTTCTTCGAGCATCAATTAAGGCAGATTGCTTCTGGAAATTAAAAACATGTTGCATAAGAAGAAGAAAAAAATCGCAACAAAAACAAGATACAGCAATTTTAAGTATACCTCAGGCCTTAAACCATGGCGCCTCCAATCAATATCCAAATGCATAGCTGAAGGATTTTGACCTCTATTATCCCCCATTTCGTAAATTCCTTGCTTTGAGCTTGAACCACCCAAACTTAAATCCAGATTGTGATCTGCCGCGTTGCCAATAGATTCTGGGAAATCACAATAAATGAAACTTCTTTTGAAAAATAAATCAACTCATCAAATGGAAACCTATGGTGTTTACCAATTGAGTTTAGTTCATTTTCATAAATGCTTGGATCAAAGTTAGTAACTGCATCCTTCCCGTTACACTTGATGGCAGCTTTGTCATAAGCTCTGTATTAAAAAAAAAAGCGTACATTATTTATTCAGTAATTTAAAGGCCTGGCAAGCAATTAAGCTAAGGTTAAGTAGGAATAATAAATTCCGCAGTGCAACTACACACCTTGCAGCTTCAATCTCAGTATCAAAGAGGCCCAAATAAACATACCTATTCGAAGAAAAAAATGGAAAAAAAGAAGAATTATTAATAGCTAAGCTTAGCAAAAGAATTGAATTGACATCAAAAGGATTATTCCTTTGAAAATGGATTTCACCATTCCAGAAGAATAATAATATGGGGATAGGATTTTTATTATTCTTTTTTATATTCTGTTTACTTTTTGCCTAAGAACTGTCCCATTCTAGCTTCCCATCTACCACATTTGTGCAAAGTCACCCCTCTATACTTGGAGCTTCCCCTCGGAAAACCAGTACTCTGTCTCCGAAGCACATGCACAAATTCTTCCTTTGTTAAATTTGTCATCTGTACCATACAAACAAAAAATATATTAGCAAAAAACTCAATTCGATGTTGTCCACTTAACTCATGGGCACCAAAATGTAAAGCAAACAACTATTGAAGATAAGGTAAAATCACTGTTCGAGATAAGACGAAAAGTACTCCAATTAGACAGGCACACAGAAATTAAATAAATTAAAAAAGGAACGTCATAAAACTCACACTTTTTCCTAATCTGTCACACTGCTCTGATCATGAAATTACCTGTTTCAAATCGGACGCGTAATCCTCTAAGCTAAAGTTTATGTCGGCTTCTACACCACGGAATTTGATAGCGGCCCTATCGTATGCCCTGTATTTTTTGTACAAAAAATTATCATTACAGATAGAAAAAAAAGTTAGCAAAGAAAAATAACTCTAATAACCGTCAAAAATTCTCAAACTCTACGATTGTGAGTTTGAATCATGGAGAAATTGAAAACGCGAGAGCTCACCGAGCTGCAGCATGTGCAGTATCAAATCCACCTACACAGACCAGTTAAAAAAACAGATTAATTTTACAAAAAATGATAATAATAGTAATTAATAGAAGCTTAAATGAAGATCAAATACCTAGATAAACTTGCTTTCCACAATCCCTGAAAGATTATTAAAGTAAATGAGAAATAAAAAACTCGCGTAGAAAAAAAAATTTAAATAATTTTTGGTATAATGGCTCACCATATATGAGATTCCCAGCGTCCAGTTCTCCGGTAGAAGGTAACCCCACGGTACTGTGAGCTTCTAGACCTTGGTCCACGGCGGCTCTTCTTAATAGGCTGCTGCTGCTGAACCACATCTATAGGCTTCGCCAATCCCGTGTTGCCAAGTGTTTCCGTTGGGTAAAATTTAACTCCAACCCAGTGAGCTCTGGGAAAATTCGAGGATCCATTATTAGCAACAGTACCACCCGTTTCAGACATATCAACCGGAAAAAACTGCCGGGTTACCGGCTGTACTTCATCTCCGTTACCATGGCCCACCACTGAGAACCCGAAAATTTTGCTACTTCTCTTTTTCTTCCCTCTTTCACCATCTTCCTCCTCGGACATATCATCAACAGCAACTGCCGATGAACTTGAATTGGAAACGGATCCGACCCGTTTACCTTTCTCATCATCGCCTTGAAGCTCTATAGGAGAAAAACAAGCTCCTTCTGATTCATTTAGATCCCACATTTCTCTCTACAACAAATCCCCAAATCCAAAAACTATAAAATGGAAAACAGTTGAAATTTTTGCAGATTTTTTATGGGTGGGGTGGGGAGGTTATGGCTATTGCTACAAAAGGACTTGTTTTCAGTTTCCTAAACTTTCAAATATTCTCTCTCCCTCTAGTTCTATTCTTTGCTTTCTCTTTGTCTGCCTAAAATATATGCGTGGAGTTGAATATATATATTGCAAAATAATCACCGCCAAAGATGTGGTGCAGTGAATGAGACTATTCTTTTCTTAATTAGATTTGAGGCTTGAGAATAGAAAAATTCTTACTTCCCAAATGAGGTCATCGCACGAATTTGAATATAATCGAGTTTCAATGTGGATATTGAACACCGAGTGAGAAAAAAATATATATCTATATTATAAAATAATGATGATAAATAAAGAAAAGGTTTAAGTTGAGTATAATTGAAAGAACATGAAACCTACGACTTATAGAGAGGTTAAGTTTGTTAGGAGGAGTTAGAAAGAAAAAAAAAAGTTAGTGGAGAGAGATAGGGTTAGATATGATAGATAAATGTTCCCACAATTAACTACTTGTAGTAGTATTTCACTTGATTTTGTACCATTCCACTCTTAGTTGCCCAATACCGACATGGACTAGCCCACTTTTAGAATACTACCTAAAAGCACCCATAAAACACTAATAAAGCATTTATTAGCGAAGGTAATCGAGCAGATTGAATTAAATTTGGATGAAATATCTTCGGTTAAAATAAAATAAAAAAAAATTATTTTATGTAATATTCTTTAATTTGGTATGGTATTTAAAAAATAAAACTTTTAAAATTTGTAGTCTAAATTCATTATTGGATATTTGTGTGACTGAAAATCATTTCATTAAGGATAAAATGAAAATTTTAAAGTTAAATTGTTTCTAATTAGAGTAAGTTGACATTTTTTTTGGAACGGATCAAAATAAAAAGAATGTCACATAAAATGGAAGAGATGGAGTAAATGATTGAAGATTTAACTAAAATCAAATTTACTTGGGTCAAAACGATTTGGATAATGAACTATAGAACGGATAAAGATTCAACCCAATTCAATTTTTATTACGTTATTTTATTTATTTGTAATATTTTAGAATATAATAAAATTAAAATTTTCTTTGTTGTGATTATATATAACATGTTAAATTATACATAAAAATAAAAAAAATTACAAAAGATATCTCTTGAGTCAATCTAGATTTCACATTAATGCAAACTTTAATGAATTAATATGAGTTAAGCTCGTAAACGGGACTTAAATGAATTGGACGACTAGAATTTATTTTTTCCATCCCTAATATTTATATATTTAATATAATTTCATAAAGTAGGGTGTGTATACAAATAGGCAAAATATAGCGTATTAGTATGATAATAGGTTTTATTTGTAATGTTCAGATTATTTTTTATGCATCATTTGATTCAGTTTGTTAAAAAAAATATGTATTGCATAATATATTGAAAAGAATATGGAAAAGATTTTGATGGACAATTATATCTTTAATCATGTTAATGTGTGTACTAAAAACTCTTGCATTACCACTTCTATGATTTTTCAGTTATTAACTAAGGCAAGACATTAAAATAACTATAACTTACATAAATTTCATACCGTAAATTTACAAATATTTTTTTCAAAATTGTGCTATTTGGATACATTAATTCTAATATTGAAAAGGAAATTAAAGTTAAAATTACATGTCAGTTTCACAAATCACACAAAATAAATTAATATTAATATCTTCCAAAATTTTAAAAATTTCAAACAATTCAAATTTTTAAAATTTCTTTTCCCAACATATCTCAAATCATAACAAATTTTCTTCATTATCTATTTTTTTTTTCAGTCATCAATCATCAATTTATTTTTTTTTAGCTTTTTCATCTACAAAACGTACAAATAATACATAAAACTTCATGATTCACAGAGTTATGATTATGTATCAAGAATAACACTAGGTTCATAATTAATATTTAAATGAGTATATGTATTAGTAAATTGTACTTAAATTTAGATAATAAGAATGTGTATAAATATATTAAATAAAATATTAATAATACACAAAATTAATATATATTTTATTTTTCTATACATCTTGACAAACGAGCCTTAAGTGATATATGTTTTTTTTTTAAATACTCCCTCCGTCCATCTTTACTTATACTAGTTTAGGATGTCCAACAATACTTGTGCAGTATATGAAATCAAGAGATAATTTTACATTTAGTTCCTAATTTATCCTTGTCATTAGTTATAATTATTTTTCTATTACATTTTTTCAATACATTGTATTAATTATATTGAAAGGACGATTTAGTAAAATTATTCTTATCATTTACTATTTTTTTATTCTTGTATCGAGTAAAAATATTATTAACTTCATATAAATCATAAGTGCCAATAAATTTTTGCAACCCCACTTTTATTATCTCTTGTCCCTAGTAACTTGGCCTTTCTCTCTTGTTCAATCATTCATAAATACTTTTGCTTTTGTATCTTAGTTCATTCACTTTTTTTTCCCTCTTCTTGCAGTGCAGTAGTCTAGCGTTTTTAACCAAACTCTTTACACGCTTTTATGAAAGGAGAACTGTGTGCCACCAGTAACTTTACTCATCTCCAAATCTACCTATATCTCATTTTATTATCTTATTGGTTGCCTTTTCCTTTCAAACAAACACTAAATTGTTAAATAAATACTTTTTTCAATCTTAAATTATTGATTTAACTTGACATTAAAGTAACTTACGAGTCGTTTGGTAAAATGTATTAGCAAAAATAATGTATGTATTAATTTGATGTATTGATAGTACCATATTTGATACACTTTTTACACTCTATTATGTATTAAAGTGTGTATTACTAATATCATAAATTTTTACGTATTAGTAATGCAAGGGGATTTGAAACATAAATAAAAATATTCTATGTATAATTAATGGAAGAATAAGTAATGCAAACATTATTAATAAACTCCATTTAGTATTATTCGTATACACCATACCAAACTACGCCTTAGACTTTATTTTAAACTTTGCAGCATTAAATATATAAAACATATTGAAATATAATATAATTTTATTATTTTAATATATTATATTAAAAATATTTTTTTTTAATATTAAAATAAATAAATGAAAACAAAAAAGGAGGACGAGTACGAAAAAGAAACGTCTCTTTCTTAGGCAACTTTCCGACGTTAACACAATCGAAAAGCATTTTCTTCTTCTCCATTTGTTTTTAAATTTTTCTCTCTGTCATTATTTGAATATTATATTTTAATACTTTCTCCATCCCAATTTATTTGTCATATTAAGGTTTGGAACAATTTTTAAGAAAAAGTTAATTAGAAGTGTTGTTTGATTAATATATCTCTTATAAATAATTAAACTTGTATATATATGTGTGTGTCTTAATTTTAGAATAATCAATGCTAAAGGCAAAATTGAAAAAAAAAATCTCTCTTGATTATGTAAATTGACAATTACTGTATTTTAGAATAACTATTTTTAATATACATGACAAATAAATTAAGACGATGGGAGTAAAATATCTAGTAATGGAAATAGACAAGAGAACGGATGAGTTACTACGCCATTGCCTTTATTAGGTTACGCTAATTCCCATTTCCTTTTCCTTTCATCCATTCCCACGTTAGACAATTCTTCTTTAATACTCCGTCTCCTAGATTTACTTTTTGTACTCTTTATCTATTTTATTTACACAATTTTCATGTGTAAATTTCTAGAAAAATATCTATGATTGGGTATTTTAAAATTATATAAAAAGTATTATAAGTTAAAATTTTTTTATCATATCAAAATATGAAGAAAAATTATATTTTAAAATATTTTTTTTGTTTACTTTTACTTGTCGTTATTTTGCTTTTTGAGGTTAATTTGACTGAATTTTAAAGTTAAATTAAAGTAGTTAAATTTAATATTTAAAATTTAAATGATTGAAAACTATACGAAAAATGCAATAATTTAATTGACCTCGATAAGTAAATAATGACAAGTACAAGTGAACGGAGAAACTATTAATCAAAATTTATATAATCTCATTTCTAATAAAGAAAAATATTTAAAAAATAGACTATCAATATAAACAATTTCCATCTTTTTCTACACAAAAAATATCAATATTTTGTTAAGCGGAAGATCAAACATAGTTTTAATTTTAAAGTTTTTTTTTGTTTTTTTTATTCAACTAAATTTAAGTCCAAAAGTCTACTAGTGCTTTGATTTGTTTTCCAATTATTTTGTACCTTTTTAAGAAAAAAAAAATTGAACTTAGATTTGTCCGGAGAAGGAGCTAGCAAGTATGAAGGGTGGTCATTTGAACCCTCTTTAATGAAAAGTTATATTATTATATATAATTAAAATTAATTTTCAGGTATATATATAGATGTCGAACTCTTTTTTATCTTTTTATATGCTTAATTATATTATATATTTTCTTGGTGAAAGTTTTAACTTCACCATAAAATATGTCCATGTCTATCCGGAATCATTTCAGCATGATTAGGGCCTAAAACCAAACTTCATCAAGAGACCCTACTTCTTCACTCAGGTAATTACATATTTAAATTGAATGAAAATAACATAGTAACGTAATCCTACGAGGGAAGTCTGCAAGGGGTAGAATGTAAAACAGACCTCATGAAGTGAGAATTTAGACAATACAAAATTTTAATTTAATAATATAATAAAAAGTTAGAATAATAAAATTTGACAGAATTTGATAAATTGATATAGCGACGTGGAAATAGTATTGCGCAAAATTTGATAAATTGTTATAATGAAATACCGAAATAGTACTATATTGCTTCAATATAATGATAACCTGTTGCAGTGCTTGAAATTTGAAAATATCAAAAAGCATATTTGATCTTTTTAAATGATAGACAATAATAGATTTTTTATGATACAAAATGTTTCACCATTTGGATACTTCAAAATATTCAATATTAAGACAATTGCTCGGATGATAAGCACCCCTCATTTCAAACTCTAAAATAGCAAATTCAAGTCACGCGATAAAAAAAAAAGTTTTAAAGCTCCTAATGATGGGTATAAACGAAGAAATAAATAAAAGAATAATAGCATGGATCGTGTTGACAATCAAAATGTAAATAAAAAAACTAAATAGGCAACCATCTAAGAAAGCAAACTACAATTAAAAAAAAATTACATGTCTCCATTATTACAAAGATATTTATATTAAACAAGGTAAATAATTATGATATTTTCAATTAAAGTTTTTTTATATAAATTTAACAATACATGATATATATTTTAATTTTTTTTATACATATAATATTATTAAAATTACTATTTTAATGATCTTACTAGTTACTATCGAAATGGATTAGTCATTTTCTTTTTACAACTAGAATTCAGAGCTTTTGTTTTCACCTTGTTTTTCCTGCTATTTATAAAAATGGGAACAGGAATGGGAAATAAGGGCATATTAGGAATAACAATAATTTGTGAATTATTGTGAGTCAGGTCCACAACTGAAGGGTTTTGGTTTCAGAAAAAGGAAATTGGAATAATTGCAAAAAAGGGAAACACTTTCCAGAAATGTCTAATCCAAGAGTACCGGAGTGGGACCCACACATTGCCTCATTTTGCTCTTTTACTCACCAATGCCCACTCTCACTTCTTCAGCGCGTGCGACACAGTTGTTGATCTTTTTCTCAACACCGACTTTACGGATCCTCGTAACGCCACCACTTTATGCAGGTACTTCTCCATTGTTTTTTCCGAGTTTACTTTCTTTTTTTCCCGTTTGAAAACAAGGTTGTCTTTTTCAGGATCGTTAATGATGAGATCAAGTGGTTGTTTACGACAACAATTTATCCCGTGAAATTAAATTTCATGAATGGAGTAGAGAAAGATAAATGTATGTAAATTTATTACTACGTTATAGCGATACAGAGATTGTTTCCTAAAGACTCTCAACGCAAATATATCAACCTCAAAAACAGAAAATATTAAATACAAAAATAACTATAGTGAAACTCATAAATACAATACAAATAACAAGATAAAGGAGAACCAGTGACAAAATAATATATAATGACACGACTAATCCTTCAATCCTACTATATATATCACAAGACAAGACATCATTCTACCCCTACTAGTCTAATATGTAACCTCAATTATTTTCTATCTAAGATCATGTCTTCGATGATACGAAGTTGCATCATATCATTTCTAATCATCTCCTCCCAATATTTTTTCGGTCTACCTCTACCCCTCCGTGTAGCCCCTAACTCCAACCTCTCACACCTCCTGACAGGAGCGTCAATATTTCTTCTTTGCATATATCCAAACCATCATAGTTTCACTTCTCTCATCTTGTCTGCCATCGAGATCACCCCTAACTTCTTCCGAATGATCTCATTCCTAATTTTGTCACCCTTTGTATGTCCACACATCCATCATCAAGTCGCCGTTTGTTCATAAAAAAATAATAATCAAATTTCATACTTTTTTTAAAAACAAAATTGAATGTACTTTATAAAAACATGAAACATAGCGTAAACAGTGTTTTTTCAAAATACATAATTAAAAAGTTTTTATCCAAACATTTCTAAAAAAAGAAAAAAGAAAATTGACAAGTGAATAGTTACTTCATCTCTAAGCTGTTTATTGACAAGTGAAGTAACCCTCCGTCTCTAAAAAAAGAAAAAAGAAAATTGACAAGTGAATAGTTAGATAAAGGTGCAAATGGTTACTTCATCTCTAAGCTGTTTACCTTTTAAAAAGTATTTTCTATTGAAAGTGTTTCTGTAGAATAACAAAAGTAATTTTTATTGGGCTAGAATTAAGATTGTTATTAGTTTGTGTTTGATTAATATTTCAAAAAAGAAAAAACTTAAATATCAAAAATACTAATCTTTTGGACATCTTTTCCAACTTTTATTTCAAAGTTTGAAAATCTAGGCTACTATTTGAAAACACTTGCTTCATTTCAACAAAAACTTGGTCAAATAACTTCAATTCTCTAAAATAAATGAGCAGTATTTTATTTTTGAATAAATATTTCTGAAATTTTTAAAGTTTGGTAAAACAAACTTTCCAGAGCACATCTTCTTCTTCTTTTAATTTTGACGGAATTTCGATCAATCCATAAATTTGTCAGTAATTATTTTTAAGCACTTGGATTATGGGATGTTTTAATTAACTAAGTACTTCAACATATGACAAATTATTCATAATGGATTCCTTAAATTCAAATTCCAGAGAAGTTTATGTATGTATGTGTGTTTTCAAGTTTTTATTTTCATAAATAAGTTAAATCATATAAAATATGTTATATCCGTCAATTGTATATGCCATAATAGATGAACATACTCTTTAACAATTGGTTTCAATTAATATTTGCGCTTTTCAATACTTTGGATATCTACAAGTAAACACTTTAACTTGTATAAAATTAAACAAATAGACATATGTGTCCTAAACCTATCGAAAAAAGCTAAAGGAGGGGAGTTCCTCGATTAAGAGGATTAGGGAATAAATGAGAGTCCTACGTATATTATGCCACATAGAACACATGTGCCAAGTTTAAGTGTGTCATTGTGCACAACCAAAGTTACAGGACATAAATATCAGATGAAACCAAATTAAAGAGAATATTTATATTTTATATCATTATATTTTTAGCGATTAATTATCCATAAAATGAATGTTTGAGAACACCAGCAAGATCTTTTTCCAAACTAGAGTGTAAAGTGTATAATATGAATTATTTATCACACGTTCAAGTGCTTAATTAGTACATCTTCTCACAAATTTAAAAATAAGTTCTAATGAATTCCTCGCTAGCCATGGTTTCTATATATTTAATTAGGTTGCTTATCGGGCGGATCGAATGAATAATTTCACTTAATAATTTAGCTTATTTGATATTGATTTTTCAATTTACTAATCCTCTAGTCAACCTATAAGATATCGATTGGTTCGATAACGGATTAGCAATTAACGGATGATTATCGAGCGGTGTATCAATTAACCTCTAATCTCTATGTTTTTCTTTTTTCGATGAACAAATAGTCACACCTTACAAAAACGATGACTTCTTTTTCATTATTTTAAATGGAGTGAGTTGTGAAAGAAAATATAATAATATTAAAAACACTTTAACACTTGCCCATACATAAAATAAATAACGCAAAAAATATATATAATTATAGAAAAATAAATAAGTTTTCCATTTAGAGGTTAGGACTAACAAAGGAAAAATATTTAATTATCTTTTTATATTATGGTAAAATATTAACTGAAGCTAATATACATAAAATAAAAATATAAGTATGTTAATTTTGAACGGATTAATAATTTACCTAATAAGAAAATTGAATAATCTGCCCCCACACCAATAAACCGTTAATTATAAAATTTTCCCTTCATAGCTAATTAGGTATGAACTATTGATGACGAAGTGCCTAAATTAGCACACAAATAAGTATTAATTAAATGAGAGCTGTTTTTATTTATTATTTCTTGGCATAGGTATTTATCTAAAGTTATTTAGGTACTACACGTACATTAGTATTCATCATTCTATTACTAGCTGCTGTATCATCCTATTGTTTTTGCTACTAATAAAAATGGTAGCAGATTAAACATTTGTCATTAAACTTAATAGATATTTTTAACAATAAGTTGGGAAAATATCATTCTCAAAAACTCCTTTTATAATATACCATTTAATATTTGTATTTGGTATTCCAAAAATGAGCAATTTTATTGATGTCACGTGTATTTCTTGTAACCAAAAAAATTAATTTTTTCCCTCTTATTCCTTAAAGAAAAGGAATAATGTTAGGCTGGAATTTTGGTTCTCTAATTAAGATTTCCCTTTTAGATTATTACATATAATAAAGTTTCGGAATTTGGTAAGGAAGTTTGTGGGATGTGTTTGTTCGTTACATTATATTACTACTCCCTAGTCTTATTTAAAATAGTTATTACGTTTGAATTCTCGATAAAGGATTTGATAAAGTTTAGTTTTTCATATCAATACGTTTAAAATATATATTTTAAAGTGTTGATCAAAATTTATGTCATTTGACTTGAACTTAATCAGACCACCATAGATGGACTTACTGAAGATGAAGTAAGTAAATGGAAATAGATTTATATTGTATTAATTTCCAATATCAGAAGTTGAAGTTGAAGTGTACGGTTGAATAAATATACAGGTGTGTCTCATTAAGTTTGTTAGGTTAGTAACTAACTTAATGAGCTTAATTAACTAACTTTTAATAGCTTAACTAACTAACTATCAGATTATGAGATATTAGCATAGGTAGCTTCTTTAGTCACACAACCCTTTCTTCAACGTGACTCTTAAAAAAAAGTTGTGACAAATATTTTGGAATGAAGAAATATTGTGTTTTACCCTCTAAATTTTCAAATTGACATTTTAATTTTTTTGACGAAAAATTAAATCCTTCCTCATAAAATGAAAGTTCAAATAGTTGTTCCTTGAGTTATTTTCTTTGTCTCATTTTATTTGACATCCTTTCCTCTTTGGTCTGACATAAAAAGAATGTCTACCCTTAATGAAATGATTCTCGTTCACACAAATATCTAAGATTGATTTTAAATCACAAGTTTCAAAAGTCTTTTTTTTTTTTTAAACACCATGTCAAATCAAATAGTGCCACATAAAATAGGACGAAGGAAATACTAACAATTTTCTCGTTCTTTTAGGTAGAGAAAATGGAGGAAAGGAGATATGTGCACACAGAATAAATTTTCGTCAAAATTTTAGTTATAATGTAGAATTTGATATTTTAACTAAGAAATAAATTTGAGAGAGAGAAAAATGAGAAAAATAACCCATATCTAATGAAATTGTCAAATCATATCATAATATATAAAATAAATATTAGGCATATTATTTATTTATTTATTTTTAAATAATTTGATATTTTAAAAATTAATTAAATAGTCCAATATAAGTTAAACAAACTCAAAATATATTATTTCTAATGAGAAAAATAACCCATATCTAATGAAATTGTCAAATCATATCATAATATATAAAATAAAATATTAGGCATATTATTTATTTATTTATTTTTAAATAATTTGATATTTTAAAAATTAATTAAATAGTCCAACATAAGTTAAAAAAACTCAAAAGATATTGTTTCTAATTAAATGATACTTTAGTTTGTCAATACCATTCAAAAAAGTCACAATCTTTCAAAAAAAGTTACAACCTTTCGAAAATGTTATAACTATTCAAATTTTTAAAAATCATCTCTTTGAAAAAGTCACAATTTTTAAAAAAAGACACAACTCCTTGAAAAAGTCACAACCTTTTGAAAAAGTCACATCCTTCAATATGGAAAAAATTATGTACTTTTAATATAATATAATATAATTAAAAAATGTAATATAAAATATATACTAAATTAATCTTTAAGTTAGGGGTATCATAGTAATTTCTTTAGAAAAGTAACAATCCTTCGAAAAAGTCAGAACTCTTTGAAAAAGTCAGAACTCTTCCAAAAGGTCACAAATTTTTGAAAAAATCACAACTTTTCGAAAAAATCACAATCCCTCAATGTGAAAAATTATATACTTTTATTATAATATATTAAATTGACTTTTAAGTTGGGATGATATTATAGAAACTTCTTTAGAAAAGTAACAATCCTTCGAAAAAGTCACAACTCTTCCCAAAAGTCACATCTCATTTGAAAAGTCACAACCTTTCGAAAAATTCACAATTCTTCAATGTGAAAAATTACTTGCTTTCAATATAATATAACATAATTAAACAAATATAACATACAATATAAAAAAATTAATTGATTTTTAAGTTGGGGTTATTATATAAATTTAACATTCAAGTTAGGGAATTCCAACACCGTTGAAAAATCAATAATTAAAAAATATAATTGAATATAACTGAGACTTTACCAATATTACATTAATAAATTTATAATGCTAAATTTTTTATATAGAAAGAATTTAATAATTTTAAAATATTTTATTAATTTTAATATTAAAAAATATAAATTTAATTAAATTAATTATAATCGTACCTGGTATATATATGTATATATTGGCCACGTAGCATATAAATATGAGAAATATTTGCACTCAATTCGGACAAAAACTAAGAAGATTACGTAATTACATATATTGCAAATTTATGACTTCTCTTTTGACATATCATTAGGCTTGATTGATGCTTTTTTCTAATTATAATTATAATTTCAAAAAAATTGAAACTTTATTTGCATATTTCAGGGTGAACATCGTCATTTACACCTTACATTTTGACATAGTAAAATGTGTAACTCATATTTTATTTCATTTAATTATATTTGTTCCTTTGATTTATATTTATGCTACTTACGACGATCCCGTACAATGCATAAACCTAGTAGTTATTCAGAAATCTATTTTTTAATAATATAATTAAATATAATTAAATTTTGTCATTAAATATACAATTAATATTCAATAAATATTATTAATATTGATTAAATTTTAAATTTAATTTTATTTGTCCAATTTAAAGTGAAATTTGTTTCATCCTAATTTCAGTATTTACTTAACTTAAAATAATTGATCAAGGTGATATAGTAAAATCATAGTTGAATCAACTGGAAAAAATATTTATTAGGGTTAATATTATAAAATCATAGATAACACAAGCAGTTGCATTAAAAAGATTAAATTAAAAAGTTCATGAAATATTTTTATGACTCCTATATAATGTATAAGAGGAAGCAGACAATTCAAACAGAAACGTTGACGGAAAAGCGGTGGAGCATAACTCTAGAAAATTATTAAGTCTTTATATTCCCATAATAATGTTCTCTTGTAAGACTTAGATGCGATTCGTCAGAAATAAGAGTAGTTTTTTTTGTGTTTTAATTGAAATTTAAGTTATGTATCAAATGTTTTTTGCCCAACTCGAATATTGCAAATAAATTGAATGATGAAGTATTATGAGTGTTCTCATATACTTGGAAATTAGAATTAAAAACGTTTAAATTGCACTAGCTCTTTATCCAACTAACCTTTTAATTGTTATTTAATTATTTTATCTTGTTACTTAGTATTAGTAATTATATATATGGAAGTAATGTTATCTCCGATTAAGTGTAAAAATATATAAATATTATTCTTCTCTCCTCCCCTCCCCTTTTTTCTCCCTCTTCCATCGCCTATCTTCTTTCTAACATATAACTATAAATTATAATTAGTAAATTATAACTATTTTTGTCTCGTTATAATATATTTTATTTTATTTTTGAAAGTTCTTTTTGGGAATTCTCAACAAAACCCAATTAGAAATGGGTCCATGGTCCATCTAATGATGGGATGGACGAGGCTCGATCTTCTTATCTTAATTTCCTCGATACGACTCTGTGGACCTCTCCCTACCTTTTGGTTAAAAAAAAGTCATAGGTTCATCTCATAAACACATTTTTTACATGAATATTTATTAGTATTATATAAATTTCAAGTGAAAGAATATTTTTTTTTGTTTGTGATATATAGAATTTATATTTTAAATTTGAGCTAAATATATAAATTATTGACAATTCATTTTAAAAATCATTCAATACCTATCTTAATTTCTTTTTGAAGTATTAAATGTTATAATAAATATTGAAGCAGTTTATCTAGTTATATTTGTTTTTCAAGATATTTTTCTGTTTATCTACTGTTAACTTAACACAAAAATTAAAGAACAATAAATAATAATAATAATAATAATATCAAATCACTCTTTGAATAAAATAAATCAATGAAAAAAAAACTAAATGTAAAAAATAAATATACTTTATAATAAAAATAAATTTAAAACTAAATATAAAATTATTTTTTAATTTTATCAAATTAAATAAAAAGAATAAATTAATACACAAGGAGCAAACAACCTCCTGCGAAGTGCCCTCTACTACATAGAATAATTCCAGAAAATATACATGTCGACAAAAACCTATATGCTAGCTTCTAGCCTCTTTTCAATTACTATCATCGTCTCATTTTATATTATTTTAATTTAATCGATAAAAAAATATTTTTATATTTAATAATAATTTAATTTTAAAATATTTATTTTATCTTTAATAAAATAATTTCTATTCATATAAATATTTATAATTTAAATTTTTTATTTTTTTTAAAAAAATTCGTATCAAATTAAAATAATTCATATAAATTGAGACGATGGACGGAGGAAGTATAATTATTGAAAATTGGTTGATTTATCCTACTGTCGTATAGGCCAGGGCCACATTTGTAGCGTAGCTCCTGATGATGTTTAACTAATAAGAAAAGTTGTTTAAATTTTGCTGCTTTTAGGTCCACTTATTTTTTAGTCTTCCTTAATATATTGTGCCGCCAAAGTTAAAGTATTTGACTCATTAAAAACCTACATGAAAAATCAATGTCCTCCTCCAATAGGCAATAGCCCTGGATCCCTATTTCTTAGAAGACAATTAATTATAATAAAATAAGTGAAACAAAAATTAATTTAAATGGTTTTTATAATATAAACGAAAAAGAAAATTCTCACACACCGTGTTTCACTTTTCCAAGTAAAGTTGATCAAATTTCAAAGTTAAATTTAATATTTTAAATAATATAAAATTTAAATAATTGAAAATTATACAAAAATATTATAAGTTGTAATTCTTCTCGTATTAATATGATTAATTTTTTTTAAATATTAGTCAAAATTCATATAATTTGACTTCGATAAGTGAAATAGTTCAAATAAACGTGAACAGAAAAAGTAACTTTTTGCATGATTTTCAAAATACTTAGCCTTTAGCATTCTTATTTTCATTTTCCAATACTCTTTTGCTAAATAATAATTGTTCACAGTTGATTTGACACAAAAAATTAAAAACAGTAAATAATATGAATAATTTTATCAAATTACCCTTATTAAGTACACATCATCTAAACATTAAAAATTGAATAATATTTAATAGCACGAGTAAACTAGATACATCGTGGTAAATTATTTATTTATTTTATAAACTGGACAAGTATTGTTGAACATATCAAACTAGTATAGGGCACAATATTGTTGATTACTCTCTCTCCAACAATACTTGTTCATTATTGACTTAACATATGAATTAAGAAGTAATAAATGATATGTGTAATTTTACCAAATCATCGTTATTAAAATACTCAATCCATCTCATTTTAGATGGACACTTTCTATTTTAAATAGACATTAAGAAATCATTAATAAATTGATCAACTTTACTATTTTGCCCTTTGTTCATACTAATTAGCCTCTTGAAAATAGAAATTTTGAATCTCAAAATTGGTTTAAACTTTCAAAGACCATATTAATCATAAGAGTAAAATTTAAAAAAATTAATTTTATCCTGATTAAATAAGTGATCAAGTAATATGGGATAAATATTTTTAGTAAGATGCACATTTAAAATAGGACGGAGGGAGTATAAGTTATCTAAATATTGAAAATAAATACAGTTTAATAACAAAGGTAAAATTTATATAAATGATAAATTATTTATTAATTTTATAAATTTAATAATTATTGTTAAATATTTCAAAATAATATTATGAATAAGTAAAATTGAATGGAGGGAATAAATTGTAATTAGAGAAATGAAAAGATCCTAATATTAAAATTGTCAATAAATTAGGACTAGTAAATATAAGACAACTCAAAGATTAGTAGGACCACTGTGATTTGTGGCCGCAACACATTTGCTATGTAAATATAGCAATTGTTTGCACAATGGGTTTTTCTTAGGTTGGGTAATACTCCAAATTGAACTACATTTATTGTCTAACTAACTCACATAATTAACGGCCATAAATGATCAGCAGTTTGTGTTGAATTTAAATGAATCAAAATATTTTCTCCGTCCAATAGTACCTTATAACTCATGTAATTACGAATTTATGTTCTATCTTATTATGCGTTGTAGCTCATGTAACTTCCTAGTTATAATTCTTCTATTCATTTACCTACATTACTATCCACTTTAATCATATTCAAGATAGGATAAATTTCTCACCTATAAATAGTGACGTTTCATCCTTTTATGAAGGACATATATGGAGGGAAGAAAACTGTGAAGTGTCGATAAATATTGTAGTGTGGTGATGTGTGCAATAGTGAAAGAGAGAGTTGAGATTAATGAAAAATATTCTAAGTCTTCAGTTATATTCACTATATAAAAGAGAGTATTTATATGTTGAAGGAATGTATTCTTTTTGTGGAGCTTTGGACTCTTCAACTAATCCAGAGTTGTTGAGTCATACAACGTTGTTGGCCTACTGTTGTAACCTGGAGGAGACAAGTCAAGTGTATTACTGCTGGATTGGTGTAGATTATGCTGCAGTGGACTTGAATCTCCTTAAAGAGAGCGAAATATTCACACCCCAGCCTGAATGAATTTTTATTCAATTTTTTGTCATTTTATTTTCAATTGTATATAATGTATTGTATTTGTGGTATATTACACCAAGAATTAACGATAAGAGTAAATTTGTAACTAAGTATAAACTTATCTCTTAATTTAATAAAGTAAACATAAACGTCTATTTTTAGTACAGTCAATAAATAAAGATAGACGAAGAGAGTAGATTGAGTCAATAAATTGATGATTGTCCACTGCAAAAAAGTAGTTAAACAATGAGTCACAACCAATCTATCAAACTCTTACCAAGTTTTTAATTAATTAATTAATTTTATTATTAAAAAACTAATTCTTTTTTTTCTTTATGTATAAGAACACTTCCCTAACCAAAAATACATTTCAGGTATATATTTCAGACAGACAACGAGCAGTTCATTGTTTTCTTATAATACCAAATAGCACAATCACTATTGAAGTAGAGGAAATTTGATATATTATGAGAAGTCTATAGATTGTTGATTTGAAATGTTTTTACCTAACTCGGGGGTCTATCAGAAACAAAAATATCATTCGATCATCTACAAGTTTTATTTGTGAAAAATTACATTGAAGATGTTATTGCTGTTCTATAAGAAATCAATCGTCATCTGCAAAGTTGAAAAATAAAAAAAACATCATTCAACCATGTGTAATATCTAACGAAAATGTTGTTTTTTTCCTTTGAACATATTTGCAAAACCATCATTCTTGTTTTGTCAATTCATATACCAAATGTGAATGAAAGAGGCAACACAATTGGGGAGTAGGGCCACTGACAAACTTTTGAATCCAAAAGGAAGAAAGCAATCAAGTAGTACTATTTTCCCTACCTAATGCCCCAACCTTGTGTGTGTGTGTGTTTTGCACCCCCAAACCCACCCCTTAAGTTAACTCACATGCATAAGTGTAGCACTCATTATTAGTTGGCCTAATACATAAAATTCAACATTGAATTTGATTTCAAATTTTAATTTTATCTTTATTTTTTATAGTGCACAAATAGACGTTATAACTATCCAACACTTCAACAAAAAACACACACACACTTTAACGAACACTTCAACAGGTAGACATAGATAGGCGCTTGTGCACTGTGAAAGTTAAAAAAAAAAATTGGTTGAAGTGTTGAATAGTTAAAATGCCGACTTGTGCACTATGAAAGTTAAATATCAAAATTAAAATTTGAAGCCAAGTTTAAAAATAAAATAACAATATTTGATAATTCTAAGAAATTGTGAATGTTTAGCAGCAAAAGGGATTGTATTTTAAATGCGTTGTATCAAATATTATAATGACTAGGATTAAAATTTGTTGATAATTGAGGGTTCAAAACTAGTAGAGTATTAATAGTAGTACTCCCTCTGTCCCTTTTACGTGACACCATTTTTTTTGTATCCATTTAAAAAAGAATATTATCTTACTCTAATTGAAAAAAAATTAATTTAATTTTTTTTACTTTTATCCATAATGAAATAATTCTCAATCACACCAATTTTTAAGAATAATTTTGAATCACAAATTTTTTTTGGCACCATAATTAGTATTGAAGACTTTTTCATATACTTGATCCATACGAGAAGTTCACGTAAGAAACCACATATGCTTTTCCTTTTCTTTTTTGGCTCAGTAGTTTGTAAAAGTTTCGATTTGAATAAGGTGGGTGTTTCCCGGCAGTTGGACCAAATTATTGATAGCAAAAATATTTTTAATTAAAATATTAACGAAGAAAATTTTAATTCAATTTCATATAATTTAAAATTATTTTTGACCATTTTATGCTTATTAAATTGAATTCTATAGTACCACACAAAAATAGTTATCTTTATTGGCCGGCCTACGAGCCTACACCTTCATTATTAACAATAATATCAATAAAAAAGCTATGAATCTACTCATGTAGATAGACTTGCTTGGTTAGGCACGGGAAATAGTTCTATAATAATGTCAAATTAATAGTTCATAAATAAATTAAATAACCAACCATTGTACACCACTATCATCATTTGATACAATAACATCACATCCTGACCCAATTTTAATTAATTTCATATAGTTTAAAGAATACTTTTGATAATTTTTTCTCTTATTAAACTGAAATCTACAATATCATTTAAAAATAGTTATCTTTATTGGCTGACATACGCCTAAGCCTTGATTATTCAATTTCATATAGTTTAAAGTTATTTTTTAATCATTTTTTTGCTTTTTAAACTAAAATCTACAATATCACACAAAAATAGTTATCTTTATTGGTTGGCGTGCAGGCCTAAGCCTTGATTATTCAATTTCATATAGTTTAAAGTTATTTTTGATAATTTTTTCGCTTATTAAACTGAAATTTAAAGTATCACTCAAAAATAGTTATCTTTATTGGCTGACCTACGGACCTAAGCCTTAATTACTAACAACACAATAATAATAAAGCTATGAATCTACTCACGTAGATAGTCTTGCTTGATTGGACACGAAAAATAGTTATGTAACAAAAAAAAAGCTGCGTAACAATGCTAAATTAATGATCCATAAATAAATTTAATAACCAGGTCATTGTACACCACTATGGTCACTTGGTACAACAACACCTCGTCCTTGCCCATTTATATTCAGTTTCATAAAGTTATTTTTGACCATTTTTGCTCTTATTAAATTGAAAATCACAATATTATACAAAAATAGTTATCTTTATTGGTCGACCTATAGGTCTAGGCCTTGATTATTAACAATTTAAAGTATTTTTTAGAAGGGCAAATTACAGAAATACGCAACATTTGAAAACTTAATTATAATTATTCCCTACTATTTAAAAAAATTACTAAATTCCCTTTTTTCGCTATTTCGTTGATACATAACACACATTTATAAACTATCGGTTAGTTTCACTGATACCTAAAAAAATTTAACAACCAATTAATTACTGATACGTTTTTTAATGTTTTCAGTATATTAAAACTGATATAGTCTAATTTTTAATAACT
>JBCEWC010000599.1:0-53150 GCA_038996855.1 Solanum aculeatissimum | reverse complement strand
CATGAGTTTTGAAAGATTTTTTATATGATGCATGATCTTTTGAGTTTTGGTTAGCATGTCTCTTGTTTTGTGATTGAGGTCCTCAAGCCGTAGTCTTAGCTCATTCGAGGACGAATGTTCCCAAGGGTGAGATGATGTAACGATCTGAAAATTTTCAAAACTTCTTATGGTTGGTCTTGTATGATTTTATACTGGTCATGGTTGAGTTTTGGTAGCCACGGGTTGGGTTTAAGTGGCCGAATGCAAAACGGATCATTTGGTGGCCTAGAGAGGCCGTTTGAGCAGCATACTTTGATGAGACATAACTTTTAATGCGGGTTGAACCGTGTGGGATACTACATATCAAATTGAATCTCTTTGATTTATCTTCTCAATTCAATGTTCGTATAAGGAACTTATGGCCAAAACAGTGAGACTGTCGATAATTTGGAAGACGCTGGGAATAGGCCCTAGAAATGGCCCAAGGATGGGACCATGGGCCGTGTGAGCGTGCACAGTCCATGTGGGGATCCGTGTGATGGTCCAGTGAGGTCAGGGTGGTCAGGACCCACACCATAGACCAAGTGACGTCTCACAAACTACCCCACAGTCCGTGAGACCTCAAACGGCCCGTTCGGTGGTCCGTCAAGTGGGGCAGAGAGCTGGTAAAGATGTGGGGTTGGTTTCTGGGCCAAGTGTGGCTCCACAAACCAGTACACGGTCTGTTTGAAGCCACACAGCCCATGACCCCCCTCCGTGAAGTGTTCCAGAAAATCCTCGAGAGTTCAAGCCGAAGATGAAACCAAGGAAGGTCTCACGGTCCAGTACACAGACCGTGTACCAATAAATGGCACCTGTAGCTCCTCCGTGTGACACTATTTTTCAGTTAAATTTCCATTTCATTAATGGTTAATTCGTAATTTAGTTAGTCCCTAGGTCTGTTTTAGGCATCCTAAGGTCCCCTAAACCCCCTTAACCTAACCCTAACCCCTTTTCATCCATTCTAAGGCTCCTCATTATTCTTTGAAAAATCCTAAATCCTCTTGACCGCCATTGTTGAAAGATTGAATAAATTTGGGGAAGATAACCCTTGCTTGCTTAATTTTTCAATTCCTTTGGTCTATTGAAGGTATGTGGGTTTTGATTCAAGGATTTCCTTTCATCCTTGAAGACCCAAGAACCCTACTCTTTAATTTTTGATTTGTAAGAGTTTTAAAGTTATGGGCTCTTCCAATTTTGAAGTATTTAGTTGATTGGGATTATGTGTTGTAAATTTTAGGTGATTTAATCATGATTTGAGTTTGAATTTTATGAATGTTCATAGAAACTCTTGAAGAATCAAAGTGCATGTCCCTTTATAATTTAATTATGCATGGGTAATTTTCATTATGCTTTAAATATGGAATTTCTCATGATTTATGTTGAATTACCTTTTAAATTGTGAATTTAAGTTTTAATTTCATTACCCATGATCTTGATCCTCATTCATGGCATATGCATTGAAGATTGTTATGATGAAACTCTTGGTGAAACTCTTGTTTTGATATGATATGTAAGGCTTGTGATCACATAGTCTCTCCGTTATGGCTTTTTGAGCATATTGGGTGCTTGCACCACTTTGACATGTTTTGAATGCTTGATATGATAAGCTATGTAGATGGGCTACTCTTATTGCATTGACATGGAATGATTATGAAAATGTTTTGGAAACTCTTGATGGCCTTTGGCCTAAGCATAAGCATGGTTTGATCAATGGTTTTGGTTATGACTAATGATGCATGATTTGAAAAGAATGTAAGTCTTCCGATTTGAAGTTTCATGTATATATATGTATTCCCATGGGATGAGACTTAGTACTGATGGATTGGAGTCGGTGTGGGCTATCTCCATAGGGTCCATACTCCTTTTCGTCAAACTATGTGCCAACATGGGATTTCTCCCTATATGGGATGACTTGTATGTTTCCCCTTGTTTAAGGGTAACTAGGGTACTACTTGGCAAGTAGTCCAGATCCGGGTAGTAGCTCGCTTGGGTCTCCTCCGTTGTCGGTTGAGGTTACATCCCCGCTATATTATGATCATAGGATTACATCTCATGCATCATGGCATAGCATATTGTTATATTACTCTTTGGCTACGTGCATTCCTTTTGTATCACTTGTCCCCTTGGTCATGTTGCTTGGTCATACTACATTTGTGATATGCATTGCATGCCCACATACTTAGTACATATTATGTTCTAACCCATATTCTTTGTCTACATGTTCTAACCATGTAGGGACCGGAGACGACTTTCATATTCCACTGAACGATGCTTGATCCTTGTTGAAGACTTTGCTAGTGGTGAGCCCTTTTGTTCAAGGGAAATAGGCACCTTCTATCTACCTAGTTATTATGTTATTTACTTTAACGTATGTATTGAGGTTGAGCCTCAAACTATGTCGAGGCCCCACTTGATCTATATAGAGGCTTGTTGGACAAATCTAAACTCTTGTACGTTGACTTGATATGTTTAATATTATGCTAATGAAGTTATGCTTATTAGCCTTGATTATGAGAATTTTTATTGATTATGTTTATGACTTGAATGTTGGTAATTGTGTTTGACTATGTGCTTATGTGGAAAGTCCCATAATCCTGGTGTACCCCATAGCTTGAATTCCACTTACCCGCCCCCTTAGATATAATTGCTATGTGTTATGTGAATCCATGATCATCCCATTCCCGACAACATCCCCATAGCTTGAGTCCAAAGTCCCGATTCCCTTAGAGCTTATGTGTTATGTATTTATCTTTCGCACTTTCAAACCGATGATATGTGTGATGATGCTATGATGGCTTGATCGAGGACTTTTGGGTTCTCCTTCGCCATGTCACATCTAGGCCCCTATCCGGGTCGTGACACTTATCATCTGGATTAGTTTAGTTTAGTTAAATTTACTTTATGAAACCCCCTCCCCTTTTCTTGATCGATAAATAGGTTAATCATCCTGACTTACATTGAATCAATTCTTAAGTCTACCATATTCCCTGAGGGATCGACCCTAACCTTGGTTAGGTTATTTACTTGACAGCGATCGTTTTACCTCAAAAAGGAGGTGTGGCTTGAGCGATATCATAGATCCCATAGGGTGACGTATAGTCTATCTTGGCAAGTAGGCTACACTTTCTCTGGTATAAAGGCAACATCAAGATTCCATGTAATAGTACGCATGGTATTATTGTTAGTTATGGTCCTATTCCCATATATGTATGCATTCTAGGTTATGAAATATTTAAAATTCTTTTATTCATGATTTTAAACATGCATTGATCATGCATATCTTGTCCATACTCTATTGCTATGAGTATACATATTATTATTATTATTATGATTTTTCTTTGATGCGTGGAATATCTACATACTTAGTACATTCCACGTACTAACGCATACTCTTTGTCTACATGATTTCACCATGTAAGGATGGATGACGAGACTACTCACATTCGTGGCTAGAGATGGGCATCACCCTTTTAAAGATATTGTTGAGTTCCCATGCTTCGGGAATAAGTCTTATTCATGGTTATCTTTCATTATGTTGATACTTATAATTTCACTTTATCTTGAGTGTGAGCTAGTAGCATGTTCTAGACTCCACCAAGATCTATGACGTAGAGGCATGTATGGATGAATTGGTGTAACTCCCTTTAATGGGAGACTATGGATTCTTATGTTTCCACTTGTTTTTGTCTTTATTGTTTATTTACCTTACGTGCGTTTATGATATGAACAAGAGGCTCGGATAGGATGCCTTTGGGTTCCACATTCATTATGTCACGACTAGACCCTAGGTTTGGGTTGAGACAAACTTGGTATCAGAGCAAATGTTTGAAAGCATCCTAGGAAGTCCATCATGTCTCATCTAGTAGAGTCTTGTTCATAGGTTTGAAGTGTGCCACATCCATGAATAAGAGGCTATGAGAAATTAGGAAATCTTTGCTTCTTTTATGATTTATATCGTGTCTTTAAAACTCTTATCCCCTAATTCTTGTCCTTTGAAATTTTCAAAATATTCCTCAATGACGTGATCTATTGCCAAGGGGAGTCAATGCTAATGAGGATCAAACTTCATTGGCTTCTCAATTTCCTCAAGACCCTCATTCTAATCAGGTGACTAATAATGAGTTAGAGTCGCTATCACTATATTGGCTCAAGTTGTTGCTTCTCCAAAGACTTCCACTCTGACCTCTAGGATGAGAGATTTTACAAGAATGATTCCTTCAGATTTTATGGTTCCAAGGTGGATAAAGATATACAAGAGTTTATTGATGAGGTCTACAAGGTGGTGGAGATTATGAGCATATCTTCTAAGGAGAAGGCGGAGTTAGCGGCTTACCAACTCAAAGGGGTTTCTCAAGTTTGGTTCACACAATGAAAGTCTGAGAGGAATGATAAAGAGGATCATATTGGTTGGGAGGTGTTTGAGGCCACATTTCTTGATCGTTTCTTTCTTGTTGAGCTAAGAGAAGGTAAAGTGATGGAGTTTATGAATTTAAATCAAGGGGGTATGAGTATGAGGGAGTATTCTCTCATATTCATAAAGTTGCCTACGTATGCTCCTACTTTCGTGGTCGATCCTAAGGCCCGTATGAATAAGATCATTTTGAGAGTTTTTGATTTGGTGAAGGAGTGTAAGACTGCAATACTTATCAAGGAGATAGACATCTCTAAACTTATGACTCATGCCGAACAAATAGAGAATGAGAAGCTCCAAAAGATTAGGATGAGGGAGTCCAAGAAGGCTTATTTTGGTGGTGGATTTTCACATGCTAAGTCTGGTGGTGGCTATTTCAAACAAGGCCAAGGGTCATCCAAAGGTGCTACTCAAAGGTTTGATAGGGATAAGGTGTCTACCCCTAAGGATCAAGTTGATGGTACTAAGGTCAGTGGAGTCACTCTTCCTAAGTGTCCAAAGTGTGGGAGGAATCATGGAGGTGAGTGTTTGAGAGGATTGGGTACTTGCTTTAGTTATGGAAAGATGAGGCACAAGATCTCAGAGTGTCCTAATATTACCAATAAAGTTAGAGAAGGGCGTCCTCAAGGCTAAGTATCTAAAAGAGGGCAAGTGCAACAAAGTTCCCTAGCTCAAGGAGGTTGTTCACATGGCAATCGATGCTATGCTTTACATACTAGGAAAGAGATTGAGGAGTCTTCCAACGTGGTTATAGGTATGTTAAGAGTCTTTGGTCTTGATGTTTATGCTTTGCTTGACCCCAGTGAAAATATGTCCTTTATTACTCTTTACCTTGCCATAAAGTTTGATTTGTCTCCCAAAGTCTTGTTAGAACCTTATTCAGTCTATACTCTAGTTGGTGAGTCAATTTTGGCTACAAAAGTTTATAAAATATTCCCCATGTCAGTCTTGCATAGAGTATTTCCATGTGATCTAGTTGAACTTGATATGACTAATTTTGATGTTATTCTTGGTATGGATTGGTTTCATACATCTTATACCTCTATTGATTGCAGAACCCGTCTGATCAAGTTTCAAGTCCCTAATGAATTCATTCTTGAGTGGAAGGGAACAAATTCAATGTTTAATGGTAAGTTCATTTCTTATGTAAAGGCTACAAAAATAATTTCTAAGGGATGCATATATCATGTTATCCGGGTTAGGGATGTTGAGTCTGATGTTCCTACTCTTAATTCGGGTCTTATGGTTAATGAATTCTTTTATGTCTTTTCCAATGACCTACCTGGTATTCCTCCCAAAAGGGAAATTGACTTCGGCATTAATGGTTTTTACCCAATACTCAACCTATAGCTATACCTCTATATCGAATGGCCCCAGTGGAGTTGAAAGGATTGAAGGAGCAATTAATGGACTTGCTTGATAAGGGGTTCATAAGGTCTAGTGTGTCTCCATAGGGTGCTCCCATATTGTTTGTAAGGAAGAAGGATGGTTCATTTCGGATGTGTGTGGATTATAGGAGATTGAACAAGGTGACTATCAAAAACAAGTATCCACTTCTGAGGATATATGACCTATTTTATAAACTACAAGATGTAAGTTACTTCTCCAAAATTAATCTTTGGTCCAGGTATCACCAATTGAGGGTGAAGGAGGATGACATTCCAAAGACGGCATTTAGAACCCGATATGGTCATTTTGAATTCTTGGTTATGTCATTTGGACTAACAAATGCTCTTGCAACTTTAACAGATTTGATTAATAGCATCTTCAAACCATATTTGGACATGTTCGTGGTTGTGTTCATAGATGATATATTGATTTATTTGAGAGATGCAAAGGAGCATGAGGATCACTTACAGATTGTATTACAAACATTGAGAGACAAGCAATTTTTTTCCAAGTTTAGCAAGTGTGAGTTTTGACTAAGGGAGGTGGATTTTCTTGGTCACATTGTTTTGAGCGATGGTATTAGAGTTGATCCAAATAAGACGGAGACGATGAAGAAGTTTCCTAGAACATTGTCTTCTTCCAACATTAGGAGCTTTTTTTGTTTGGTCGGATACTATAAAAGATTTTTTGAAGGGTTTTCTTCCATTGCCTCTCCTTTGACTAAGTTAATCCAAAAGAAGGTAAAATTTAAATGGTCCGATGAATGTGAGAAAAGTTTTCAAATTTTGAAGGATCGTCTTACTTCAGCCCTTATTTTGACATTGCCTGAAGGTTCAGATGGTTTGTTGTTTATTGTGATGCCTCATGTATAGGCTTGGGTTATGTATTGATGCAACATGGAAAGTTCATTACCTATGACTCAAGGCAATTGAAGGTGCATGAAAAAAAACTATCTGACTCATGATCTTAAGCTAGAGACGATTGTATTTGCATTAAAGATTTGATGGCATTATCTCTATGGGATTCATGTTGACATATTCACCGACCAGAAGAGGTTGCAATATGTGTTTAGCCAAAGTGATTTGAATCAAAGGCAATGAGGGTGGTTGGAACTCCTAAAGGACTATGATATAAGTGTGATGTATCACCCCAGTAAGGAAAATGTTGTGATCGATGCACTGAGTAGAGTATCTATGGGCATCATTGCACATATTGAGAATGGGAAGAAATAGTTGGTCAAAGAAGTGCATCGTTTGGCTCATTTGGGTGTGAGGTTGAATAGTTGAAGTAATGGTAGTGTACTTGTGTAAAATGGGGCAGAATCATCTTTAGTAGTAGAGGTCAAAGCAAAATAAGACATAGATCCTACCTTGGTTGAGTTGAAGAAGTTGGTAGTTGATAAGAAGATAGAAGTTTTCTCACAAGGAAGAGATGGAGTACTTCATTACCAAGGATGATTGTGTGTCCCTAATGTTGATGGTTTAAGAGAGAAGATTCTAGATGAGGCTCATAACTCACGATATTCTATTCATCCAGAATCCACCAAAATGTATAAAACTTTGAGAAAAGTGCATTGGTGGAATGGCATGAAGAAGGATATAGCAAGGTGTGTGACAAGGTGTGCAAATTTTCAACAAGTGAAGGTGGAACACCAATGAATGGGTGGTTTAGACCAAGATATTGATATTCCTACTTGAAAATGGGAGGAGGTGAATATGGATTTCGTTATGGGTTTTCCAAAGACTCAGAAAATAATTTGACTCCATATGGGTGGTTGTGAATAGAATGACAAAATCAACCCACTTTCTATTGGTAAGGAATTCTTATTGTGTCGATGATTATTCTAAGGTTTATATCTAAGAGTTGGTGAGGTTGCATGAAGTTCCATTGTCTATCATATCAGACTGTGGTACTCAATTCAATTCTCATTTTTGGTGGTTGTTTTAAAAGAAGATGAAGTTAAGTACCGTGTTTCATCCATAAACCAATGGTCAAGCCAAAAGGACAATTCGAACATTGGAAGAATGTTGAGGAAGTGTGTTCTTAATTTCAAAGGAGGTTGGGATGATCATCTACCACTTATAGAATTTACCTACAATAATAGTTTTTACTTGAGTATTGAGATGGCATCGTTCAAAGCTTTGTATGATAAATGATGTAGGTCACTGGTGGGATGGTTTGAAGTTGGGAAGATACCCTTGATTGGTCCAGATTTGGTACTTGATGCCATGGAGAAGATGAGAATTATAATGGAAAGGTTGAAGGTTGCCCAAAGTCGTCAAAGGCATATTCGGTTGTTAGAAGAAGGAATCTTGAGTTTAAAGAAGGTGATTGGGTCTATTAGAAGGTTTCCCCTATGAAAGGTGTCATGTATTTTGGCTAAATAAGCAAGTTGAGTCCTAGGTATATAGGACCTTACAAGATCGTGAAGCGAATTAGAAAGGTGGCTTATGAGCTAGATTTGCCAATGGAGTTAGCTATGGTTCACCTGGTGTTCCATGTGTCAATGTTGAGGAAATTATAGGGTGATCCAAATTTTGTGATGCCATTGAAAGATGTGAGTATTAAGGAGAGTTTTACCTATGAAGAAGTACCAGTTGAGATTTTGGACCGAAAAATAAAAAAATTGAGAAATAAGAAAGTTTCATCAGTCAAAGTGCTATAGAGGAACCAACGAGTTGAGAGTTCTTCTTGGGAAGCATAGGCAGACATGATGAAATGATTTCCTTACCTTTTTCCTCCTATTCAAGCCTAAGGTATCGAAATTTGAACTATTCCTCCAAATCCACAGGAATTCATTTTTCCTTGTAAAATTGCATGCAAGTATGATAATAAGACTATTTTCACATGATATTTAATGCATAAGTTTGATGATTTTATGAAATTGATGTTGTAAGTTGCATTTTGCATTCATGTTAGATTGTTGGTTATGTTTCTACTCTACTCAAGCTTGATTTTGTCTCATTCAAGGACGAATAATCTCAAGGGGAAGATATTATAACACTCTGTACCTTGAAAAGTTAAGAAAATGAAAAGGATGTAGAAAAGTTGAACTAGACTGACATCATGAGCTAATCTACAGCTCTTGGTCTGATCCACGAGTCGTAGATAGGCTTTATGGTTGAGGGTCCAGGACTTGGTAAATTTTCACACTGAAAGTCGAGTCCACAAGATCCAAGTATGGGTCGTACGTTTGAACACGATTTGTAAAAAGGTGTCGTGGATGAAGGGCCTAGAATCTGAAATTTTTCTAAGTGTGGATAGAAACCACAAGGGGATTCTTACAGACCGTAAATCCAATTGTAGATAAGGACAAAAGGATGAAATATTTTCTAAGTTTGGAAGGAGACTACGAGCCCTAAGTACGACTCATAAATAGAAATATGAGTTGTAATGGGGT
Organism: Solanum aculeatissimum; assembly: GCA_038996855.1. Classification (NCBI taxonomy): domain Eukaryota; kingdom Viridiplantae; phylum Streptophyta; class Magnoliopsida; order Solanales; family Solanaceae; genus Solanum; species Solanum aculeatissimum. Next base: position 43,929 of record JBCEWC010000599.1, on the reverse strand, counting down.
CTCGTAAAGTGAAGTTTAGAGACTATTTTCAAGAACCAAAATTCAATAGGACAATCTTGGATTATGAGTCATACTTCAATTTATGACTCGTAAATGGGTTCGGAAGAAAGTTAATGAAGGACCTTTAGATCATTTCTGATCCGTTTGACTCCTAAACTACATCATTTTGACCCCTGTAACCAACTTAACCACCTCAGATTTATTAAAACAACCTTTATTCTCATTCTAACCCATTCACTCTCAAATTCACCCCACCCCCCAAAAATTTTAAGTTTTCTTTCTCTAGAAAAGCCTCCATTGAAGCTTGAGAATTCAAGTTGTTGGTCAAGGATTTCCAAGTCTAACCACCTCAATTTTTAGGGCTTCTCACTTGAAGTGTAGGGCTTTATTCATGGATTAGATTTATCTATGGAGCACAAATTTTACTCATTTTTTCTTCAAGTTCAAGCATGGATTTTTATTGATTTTATGATTTGATTCCAAATTCTTGGATTATGATTAATTTACTTAATCATGCATAAATTATATTGAATTACATGAATTTCATTATTTTCAATCAATTTCACATGATTTCAAGTATGTGTTGATTAGGGCTTATTGAATTGATATGGGTTCATTTACTAATGATCCAATTTGATTTCAATTGCATTTATTCCACATGATTTTCACTTAATTTTATGATTTTAACTTCAGTTGTCTATAGATCCATACATTGCCCTAATTTCCTATGATCAAGTGATGACTTTCATGAATACGATTCCAAAGTATGGAACTATGTTATGATGATGACGATGATGAGGGTGATTGAAGACCCTAATGTTTATGGAATAATGATAAAATTGAGAGTATACCCATACTCTATGGAAGAATGTAGATGGACTATTTTTATGACATGAGTATTTTTGCTTGAAAGCTATGAAAGTATGATTTTGATAACTATGAGGACATCTATGTATATGTATGATTATGTATTTTGTGGGAATTGACTTAACACTGAATGAGCTTAAAATGTATTAAGTCGGGTTAACCTAAACAATATGATAAATTACGAAATGAAAAGATTCTCCTTATGAATTAATAATTTATGAAAGATGTTTTTTAGCCAAAGCCGACCTCGTAACTTTAAAGCTTATGATTTTATTCTATTACTCATGGTCTTTTGCATTTTACTTCAAATTTCAGTCATGTTTTATTCAGTCATTTTACACACAATACAGTTTCATATTTACTTACTGTGTTTCAATTGGGAGAACTGTCTTTTAAATGATGCAGAATTAGATATTCAGAATGTTCGAGCAGTATGTTAAGTTCTATGTTTTAGCTATTGGTGAGTTTCATTCATCCTTGGAACATATTAATCAGCTTGTTTAAGTTTATTGGTCATACTCGGGGTTTGTCTCGATAAACAGTACTTCCTTCGTTTAAAAAATGAATGACTATTTTCCTTTTTGGTATGTTTCAAAACAAATGACTCAATTCCTTTTGGGAAAAAGGTCAAAAATGTCCTTGTACTATCAGAAAGGAGCAAAAATGTCCTCCGTTTATACTTTGGATCATTTATGCCCTTGTACTATTAGAAATGGATCAAAAATGTCCTGATACTAATGGAAAAGGGTCAAAAATACCCTTAATTTATATTTTGGTCTAAAAATACAAAATCACATTAATTAATAAAAATATAAGAAAAAAATTATTTTTTTAATTTCATTTTATAAATTAAAATAGAATATCGTACCCCTGTAACGAATAATATATGTCATAAATATAAGATAATAGTAAATCCAACATTAATTTTTATTTAGATAATAATAAAAATAGTAATTATAATAAAGAAAAAAAATATTGTTAATTTTTTTTTTCAAAGTGAAGTAAGATAAATAAAAATTATTGTTTGATTTACAATGATCTTATATTGCTGACATATATTATTTACTACAGGAGGTACGATGTTCTATTTTAATTGATAAAATGAGATTAAGAAAACAATTATTTTCTTATATTTTTATTAGTTAATGTGATTTTAAAAAATAAAATAACAAAAGAATTCTTTAAAAATAATATTTTTATTAGTAATAGAATATGTTTAAAAATATATACATTCATTAAAATGCATTATAATACATTTAACAAAAACTTTAATTTAGGACCACAAAATTAAAAAATCTTCTTTTTTATTTTCTTAAACTTTATTTAAATCAAATTAGGTTATTCTTTTTTAAACGGAAGAGCAAAACACATTTAACATCACAAATTTCATAGACACAATTATGACATTTAAGCACCACAAGTTTCAAAGGTCTTCATTAGTTTATTAAACTTATCATATAATCAAACTATATAATATAAATTAAAATGGATGGAATACAAGTAGAACTCTTTGGCAGGGCTTTCAAGGACGAGAGGAAAAAGTAGTACAGCAAGTCGATAAACAAGAACACAAGTTAGAAGCTGAGTGCCAAATACTAGAGCTGTCCAGAAAAACAGTGAATTTTGAATTACAGCTGCGAATGCCCCAAACAGAAAGAAAACAAAACAGCTGACTGAGGAACATGAAAATTCTATGGGCAAACAAAAGTTCCAAGAACAATAGTAACTATAGACAATCAAGTCAGATGTGTGTGCGTTTCAGGCCCTTCATATTGGCGATCATCTACTTCCACAGCTTTCGCAGTGACATGTTCTTCTCAGTCTCTTTCTTCATTACTTTAGCAACAGCCATCTCAAAATCTTCTTGAGTCACATGCACCCTCCTCTCTCTCAGAGCAAACATCCCTGCTTCCGTACATACAGCCTGCAAATAGTAGATAGAAAGAATAGATCAAGAACAAGCAAAAATATAACGCAGCAAGAAATGCATTATTCACATCAACTCATGTGGAGGAGCAAGGCACAGGTGAGATTACTTCATCACACTAGATCAGAAGTTCTAACTGATAAGTTAAATAGGCCACTCAAAATGCACATGAATTTCAACTGCTATTGTATAGCAGAAAGTGCATGCTATCACCACACCTTAAGTTCAGCCCCAGAAGCACCACTCATCTTCTCAGCAATCTTCTTCAAATCAATCCCCCGCATTAAGTTCATCTTCCTCGAATGGATCTTCAAAATGTCCAGACGAGACTGCACAGCGATCAAAAGATAAGCTGATTGAGAAACAAATCATCAATGCATTCTAAAATGATAACTAAAGGATGAAGCAAGAGGTTCAATCGCTCCATTGAGGAAGCAGATAAGGATGACGAGCATAGGTTGCTTCTAGTCAAACAAAATGGCATCACTATGTGTTTATTAAATAAACAAGCACAAGCAATCAAAATGAGCAACCCAAGAGTGTATGAAGTAAAAGAAGTGGCCATCTCAACCACACTAAAAACTATATGAAGCACAGACCTCTTCATTGGGATTTGGAAATTCAATCTTCCTGTCTATCCTTCCTGGTCTAAGGAGTGCTTGATCTAGAATATCTATACGGTTTGTGGCCATCAGAACCTGAAGCAAAAGTAAATCTTGTCTCAGCTCCAACCCACTCACATTAATAAAGTTATACCCAAACAACATAGAATTGAAATAGCACGCTGAGCTTGCCTTTATTTTGTTTGATGCCTCAAATCCATCGAGCTGATTGAGAAGTTCAAGCATTGTCCTCTGCACTTCACTGTCACCATTGCCACTCCCTGATTCCATCCTAGCAGATCCAATGCTGTCTATCTCATCCATAAAAATGATGGAAGGAGCATGTTCCCTGAAGTTTAAACAATGCCAGGGCATTAGCACAAAAGAAAAAAATTGGAACAGTTGATCCATAGATATATAACAAACGGGCAAACATTTGCAGGAAGGAACAAGATTCCCCCTCTCACGCACACACCTTGAGCCCTTAATAGAACCTTTATTTCTAACAAGATATAATCAGTCTAAATTAGGCGAAGGTTGGCAAAAAAAAGTCTAAAATCAAAGAAACCCAATAGCATGCATTTGGAGCTCGATGTGAATCCTATTTGATAGTTGCTATGTTTTACGACTGCAGCCTTAGTAAATTAGCTTAGTTTTCCTCAAATAACTTCTTTACCTAGTCTTTAGGAGTTTGTTTATTTTCAGCAGATTTGTTGCTGATCTTTAGGTCCATGAAGTTTTCTTTTATTATATATGCAAGTCAGTAAAAAAGATTTGCACTTTCCAGAATAGTTCTCTCTTCTTTCTTATTCTTCATTGCTTTATAGTTCTCATCTTTCATTATTCGCAGATTCTCCTTGGTTCTTTTCCTAGTTCTTACTGAAATTAACAACAATTGGCATCAGAGCTTTTTATTCTTGAGGGACCTGAGTGTTCATGGTTTTTGTTTCAGTGCATTCCATGGACGGAGAAGCAAGCTTTTCTTCAATGGCACCATCTTTCAATGGAGAAAATTATCAGAGATCTGGGCAGTTAGAATGCAGACATATCTAGAAGCTTTGGATCTCTGGGAGGTTATAGAAGATGATTATGAGATTGTTCCCTTGCCGAACAATCCCACGATGGCGCAAAATTAAAAATCACAAGGAGAGGAAAACAATGAAATCAAAGGCAAATGCATGCTTGTACACTGTAGTTTCATCCACAATCTTCACTCGTATCATGTCTTTGAAGGCAGCAAAAGAGATATGAGATTATCTCAAGGCCGAGTATGAAGGAGATGAAAGAATTCAAGGGATGCAAGTGCTAAATTTGATACGAGAGTTTGAACTGCAAAGGATGAAAGAAAGTGAAACCATAAAGGAGTATTCCAACAGGTTTCTTAACATAGCAAATCGTGTCAGATTGTTGGGTTCCACTTCAAATGATTCAAGGATTGTCGAGACAATCCTTGTAACAGTGCCCAAAAGATTTGAGGCTACTATTACAACCTTAGAAAACACTAAGGACTAGTCCAAAATTACACTAGCAGAGCTCTTAAGTGATTTTCAAGCACAAGAGCAGCGACGTGTAATGAGACAAGTTGTTATTGAAGGAGCCCTACTAGTCAAACATCAAGACGATGGAAGAAACAAGAAGAAGCTGAACAAGAAGATGCAAGGACAAAATAGTGAGAATTTTGCTAAAAGCAAGAAGGCTAACTATCCTCCTTGTCACCACTGTGGAATAAAGCTCACCCTCCTACCAAATGTTGGAGGAGACCTGATGTGAAAGGCAACAAGTGCAACCAGCAAGGCTAAAATTCAGTAGCCTAAAGTAGAAGCTCAAGTTGTTGATCGAGAAAAAGAAGATCACCTCTTTTCGCAACTTGTTTCACAAGCCTAGATTTAAGTGAAAATTGGTTAATTGATAGTGGTTGCTCTAACCACATGAGTGATAAGATGATGTTCAAAGAGTTGTAGAACACTGAGACAAAGAAGGTTAAAATTGGAAATGGTGAGTGTCTTGCCATGAAAGGTAAGGGCACTATAGCCATTACCAGTGGCTCTAAAACTAAGTTAATCACAAATGTTCTATATGTCCCAGACCTTGATCAGAACATTCTTGGTGTTGGCCAATTAATGGAGAATGGATTCAATTTTTTCTTCAAAAACAAAACTTGTGTGATTGAAGAGCCATTAGGTGATGAAATATTCAAGGTCAAAATGGAGGGGAGGTGTTTCCCGCTTAATCCTTTTGAAGAAGAGCAGACAATTTTTCTTATGTCAGACAACTCTACAGAAGCTTGGCATAAAAGAATGGATCATTTTCATCATTAAGGTATGATGTTCTTGCAAAGAAAGGAACTTGTAAATGACCTACCAAGACTACAGAATCACTCGACAAATTGTAAAACTTGTTTACTTGGAAAGATGAACAGGTTGCCCTTTCCCAAAACAACTTGGGAGAGCATCAAAAAAGCTTCAGCTACTGATCTGTGTGGACCTCACAGAACACCATCTTTAAATGGTAGTCTTTACTACATTGCATTTATTGATGATCTAACAAAGACTGACATGGACTTTTTTCCTTAAAATTCAAGTCAAAAGTAGCTGAAGTGTTTTGGAATTTTAAGGCAAAGGTGGAAAATCAAAGTGGCTGCAAAATTCAGACTCTAAGATCCGATAATGGAAAAAGTGTACACTTCAAATCAGTTCAAATTATTTTGTGACAAAGCTGGCATAGAACATCAACTAACAGGATAACTTAGTTTGTGCAAATCCAAAATATCCATATAAATATCTAAATTCAAATTCTCTCCCCGGCACTTTTCCCGAGGAGATGTCAAAGCTTGCCCTAAGTCGTCCTCTCCTAAATTCCGGTGATCCTTCCGGTCACCGGAACTTTCTATCTCCTTTCACTTCCAAATCTCCCCATTTCTTTCTCTTTCTCTCCTTCTCTTTCTTTCTCCTTCTCCTTTCACTCGTTCTTCCTTTTCTTATAGGAGCATGGAAGATACCCTTTTTTTTTTGCCGTAGGGTTCAAGTCCTTTCTTTTGAAGTAACAAGGGCTAGCAGAACGGCAGGGAAATGGTTCAAATGGACTGAAAGAGGCAAGAGCACCATTACCAGAACAACTTTCAGCAGGAAGGCTATGAAATGGATTGTCAAAAACCTGCGAGAAGCTAAGTTGCTCGAACTCTTCACTTTTGGTGCCGCACCCGTGTCGACATGACATGGGTGTGGGTGTGGGATCCGTATCCGATTTGGTCAACTGGTTTCGGGTACTTTGACCAAAATTGATGGGGAAAGTTTAGACGATTTTAACGATTTTTGTAATGAATACAAAAGCTAAGGTGAAATTGAAGAAAATGGAATATCTTTTATATAGAAATTTCTATGTCACGCCTTTTTCTTCAATCTCCTTCTAGGATTTTCTTCAAGTTCTCCAAATAATATCTCATAATTTAGGTTTTATCACTCTATTTTTAGATATTTTAATCATTTTTAGGTGAATCCCCGCACCCATATCCATACATGGATCCATATCCCCAAGTCTTAACAAGTAGATCATGAAGGATCCGACCAATAGATCCGCACCCGTATTGGACACCCACACCCGAGTCCGAGCAACTTAGGCGAGAAGCATCTGCGACAAAGGGGAACAGAGTCAAAAGATGGAAGAAGAAAGATGTCTTTTCTGAAATCTTTTGTGCTCGAAACTTTAATAAATATGGAAGATATGTGAGTTTGATTAATGTGAGGGGCAGACGGAGGCCTATACTTATTATTCCAGAGTTAACTTTTGACTCTGGCTGGAATGACATCACGGGAAAAGTGGGAAGCTTATTGCACAATTTGAGCCATTAAATAATGTTGAGAACTTCAGACTCGCTGACAGTCGTATGTCTTATGCAGAGGCACTGAAACACAGTAAATGGGCAACCAGACAGAGGATCAACGTAGATGGGCCTGACAATTGCACTTCGAAGAGGAGGGACAGAATCTACATAAACGATGTTGATAGTTGTGAGAATGAGGTTCTAAAACGAAGTGTGGTGGGGAAATTTATTACTAGAGTTAATGCTATCATTACTCTCTCAGAAATCTGAGTTTGGGCCAACAGCAGCTGGAAGCAATCTTTTGGTCTTAACATTTATGAATAGTAGGTCTTCCTCTGCATTTATCGTCTCAAAAAACATTCAAAGCAATCGGCGATCTCTACAGGGGTTGGGTTGAAACAGAAGAAGAAACTCAACTAAGAAACCACCTCAAGTGGGCGAGGATAAAAGTTTGAGGAGATGGGAGTGATATCCCAAAGGAAGTGACGGTTGTAAGTGGCGAGGTGCTATATGTTATGCAGATCTGGTCGGAAGCGCCGATGAGGGTGGTGGTTGACGACAACTTGCACAAATCTGATTGCCCCAACTCTTTTATCCAGCGGTCCCTCCCTGAAGACCCAAAAGACAAAAGGTTGAGTGTTTTAAAGGCCTCTGGTCTAAGTACAGAGGAGGGCCCACAAGCCTATGAGGGAACATGTAGGAAACCTAGCGAGCACAAGATGAGAGAGGACTTTTGGGCCAATTCTTTTAATGGGATTTCCAATAACCCAGGTCCAAAAGGATTAATGAAAGAAAAAGGCCCAAAACATAATGCAAATCTTTTATATAAGTCACAAAGATCACAAGATGGGCATATAGGTACTTCTAGAGAACAAGAGAACATACGAGATCTACCGGAAAAGAACTGTAAAGGTCTGATGGAGTTGAAGACTCTTGCTTCTAAATTTTTGGAGGCGTTCAACAACTGGTGAACAAAAGTGGGGAAAGTTGTGAGACAACCAAGAGAGGAGGAGTTTGATAACACAGAAACTCCAACGTTACAATAATGTCGCAAAAAACTGTAGTAAATCGGGGAAGAATGATCAATGTGAAGGGCAAAATAGGCAAGATGTTTCGGATAACATGCAAATTCAGTAGGTTCTTGATGCAGAACCAATTTCCACAGATTTTATGGGGGAAATAAGGGAACCCGAGATGGAAGCTTCTAACTGGATTAACTCTCTCATCCTAGATTTAAGCAACACATATGGGGTGGCGTTTGAGGGATTTGAAAAGGAAACCTTAGCCCTTCTCATGAAGATAGACAAAAGAAAGGTTGAACTGGACATAAAGGAGCAAGGGAAAGCGGAGTAGTGGAATAAGAAAGAATGAGCTAAAGAATTTTAAGTCCAGTTTGAATGAGGAAGTTGGAGGAGTCAGAAACAGTGGGAGGCTTCTCTGCCTGACTTATAAATGAAAGTTAATATTATAACTTGGAACGTAAGGGGTCTTAATAAGACTGAAAACACAAAACCTTAATAGGACTGCCTTACAAAAATGGAAAGCAAATTCACTTGCTTTCAGGAAACTAAGATTACCAAGAATATGGAGGAGGTAGCCAAATCATTGTGGCCTAGTAGGTGGATGAATTGTGGCTATCTTGAAGCTATTGGTAATAGAGGAGGGATCTTAATCATGTGGGATAGTACTTCTCTATCACATATAGATTTGATGTTGTCCAGAGTTCCTTCACTTGGTTCTTCACTGGGGTATATGCCCCCCATACCAACAGTGAGAAACTAGAGTGCTGTGAGGAAATAGCAGTTGTTAAGGAGTTGTGTGGGGGTACATGGTTAGCTTGTGGAGACTTCAACATAGTGAGATTCACGATGGAGAGAAGAGGTTGCAACAGGATCTCACAAATATCATGACAGATTTTTCCAAATGGATTGAAGATATGGAACTCCATGATCCTCCATTAAATGGAGGGAAGGTCACTTGGTTTTGAGGAGTCCATCATAGACGCGCAGCAAGGTTGGACAGGTTCTTGATATCAATGGAGTGGGAAGAATCTTTTAGAAATATCAGGCAGAGGATTTCCAGGAGTAATTTCTGACCATAGTTCTCTACTCCTAGAATGTGGGAGTGGGGTAAAGAAGATCAAACTTCAAATTTGAAAATTGGTGGCTTAGGGTGGAAGGATTCTCAGAACTAATCAGAGGGTGGTGAAATGACATGGTGGTAGTTGGCCGTCCTGATTATAAACTGAGTGTCAAACTGAGAAACTTGAAACAGACACTCAAAGTTTGGAGGAAAGCTACTTTTGGGGAACAGGTGAGCACAGTCTACTGAATGAGTTGGCTGAACTGGACCTGATTTGAGGATGAAATGATGATCAGAGCTACCATAGTGGTGGAACTAGAGGAACGGGCTAAAAATGAACAAGCAAGATAGAGGCAAAAATCCAGTGTCCTTTGGCTGAAACAAGGGGACAACAAATACCAAATTTTTCCAGAGAATGGCATCAGCTCATAAAAGATACAACACGACTAACAGATTGGTGGTCCAAGGGGAGGAAATTCAAGATCCAGACAATATAAAAGTGGCTATGGTAGAGTTCTATAATAGACTCTACTCAGAATCAGAAACATGGAGACCATCTTTTGAGATGCAAGGATGCCCTAGAGTTACACAGGAGGAATAGGAATGGCTACAGAGACTTTTCTGAACTGAAGTGCTTAATATCATCAAACAACGTGATGGTGACAAAGCACCTAGACCTGATGGCTTTACAATGCAATTCCACAAGGAGTGCTGGAGCATTTTAAAAGATTACTTAATGCATACAATTCAAAATTTCCTTCTGAATGAAATTTTTGAGAAATCTTTCAATGCTACTTTTATAGCACTTGCACCAAAGAAGCCAGGAGCAGAAGAGCTTAAGGATTTCAGGCCTATCAGTCTGATAGGTGATGTATCAAATAATTTCTAAATTGATCACTGAGAGGATGAAAACAATTACGGGAAGTTTGTGGATGAGCATCAGATGGCTTCTTGAGGGGCAGGCAGATTATGGATGCAACCCTCTTGGCTAGTGAGTAGGTAGACTATAGGGAGAGACAGAAAATCCCTGGAATCCTGTGCAAGCTAGACATTGAAAAGGCATATGACCATGTCAATTGGTCTTCTTTTTAAAAGTCCTAGAAGATATGGGATTTGGTACTAAATGGATTAGTTGGGTCACATTTTGCACCTCTAATGTGAAATTCTCCCTCATCATTAATGGTGGCAGCTGACCCACTTATATTCTGTGATGCAGAGCTAGACCAAATCAGACATGTAAGAGCTATCTTAACAATTTGTGAAGGTATTTCTGGGTTACATGTCAACTGGCACAGTGTTTTATCTTCCATGTCAACCAAGTGAATAATTTAGAACTTTTGGCTGAGACTCTGGGATGTCAAGTAGCAGCACTTTCTACCAAATACCTTGGGATGTCATTGGGTGCTAAGAATAAAGAGCTTGAAATATGGGATGAAGCACCGGAAAAGTGTGATAAGAAACAAACAAGGTGGAAGAGCCAATACCTATCACTAGGGGACAGGTTGACACTTATTAAGTCTGTGATGGATGCTTTCCCTACATACATGATGAGCCTGTTTCCAATACCCAAAAGCATTGAGAAGAAGATTAACAGATTAAGGAGGTCCTTACTATGGCAAGGAAATAAGGAGAAAAAATTATAATTTGGCCAAGTGGGATTCACCGACACTAAATAGAAACCAAGGGAGCTTGGGCATTAAAAAGCTCAGTACACAAAATGAATGCTTACTTCAAAAGTAGCTGGAGGGTTTGCACAGAAGATATGGCATTGTGGAGAAGGCTTATGGAAGATAAGTAATGGTTTGCATAGCCAGTGGACCACAGAGGAGGTCATGGGCACCTTTGGATGTAGGGTCTGGAAGACCATCAGGTAGTTGTGGCTTCAGTTTTACAACAACATTTCCTTTCAAGTGGGTAATGGGGTGAAAGTTGATTTCTGGAGTGAGCACTCGGTGGGAGAAGATAACTTGAGAATTCTTTTCCCCCATCTTTACACTCTAAGCTCACAAAGGAATGCCTCAATCTCACAAATGTGAAGCCCCCAAGGTTGGAATCTGATTTTCAGAAGAGCACTAAATGACTGGGAAGTGACAGAGATCCTCAATCTCACAAATGTGAAGCCCCCAAGGTTGGAATCTGATTTTCAGAAGAGCACTAAATGACTGGGAAGTGACAGAGATTCTAATCTAAGGCATTTGAATAAAGTAAACTAAGGCATTTGGGTCTAATCTTCTGGCTGTTGGTCCCTTTGCCTTCAAAACATCTTCAATTTCTCTCCCTCCACAATGTCCACCAGACACAAGCTGGAATGGATTTCCACCAATCTTTAGTAGCTCCCCTGCTACCAGCACCTTTCTAGCAGTTGCTTGTGTTTCTCTCATGTACCACTGGTTAAAAGAGTTATGCTTGATAAGAAGGTAGCTCCTGGCATCTTTATAGGCTACAGTGACGTCTCCAAAGCATATAGGGTTATCAACCTCAAACAGAGAAAATTGTCGTGAGTAGAGATGTCCAGTTCAGTGAGCTAGCACTGGAGTTGGAAGAAGCCTGAAAACAATCCACCAGCAGACTCTCTATTAATTCTAAAAGATCTAGTAGATGATCCTCCTGTTAGAGGCACAAGGTTGATTTCTGATATCTATCAAAGATGTAATACTGCAATTTGTGAGCCCGCAAGCTATGAGGAAGCAGAAGGGGATGACAAATGGGTGGCTACAATGAAGGAGGAGATGATGATGATCGAAAAGAATCAGACCTAGGAGCTTGTTGAGAAACCTATAGACAGAAAGATCATTGGTGTAAAATGGGTCTTTAGGACAAAGCTGAATGTTGATGGTTCCATCAAATAAGCGAGGCTTGTAGTGAAGGGTTACGCTCAGATCTTTGGAGTAGACTACACAGAAACATTCGCACCAGTTGCTTGCCAGACACAATCAAATTGCTACTAGCCATTGCAGCAGAAAAAAAGTTGGAAAGTTTATCAACTTGATGTCAAGACGGCCTTTCTCAATGGTCTTCTCCTGGAGGAGATTTATGTTGAGCAACCAGATGGTTTTATTGTCAAGGGGCAAGAAAAGAAGGTTTATTTACTAAAGAAAGTTCTCTATGGTTTAAAGCAAGCGCCAAGAGCTTGGTATAGCAAGATTGACCATTATTTTTTTTATTTTGCACCGAGTGTCCGAGTCTCTTAGAGCCCCGACGAGGGTGCACATGTCTTCGACAAGGAGTTTCCCGCAAGTGCACCACGGTTAATTCAGGTTATACCCAGTCCGATGGCCCCCAGAAATTGTTTGCACCCAATGGGTTTCGAACTTGAGACCTTGAAAGGAAGCAAACCCCAAGGCTCAAGTCAAATACCACCAGGCCAACCATTATTTACTAAGCTTAGGCTTCAAGAAAAGCCTATCTGAGTCTATACTTTATATTAAGTGTTCAGGTGCGGACATAATCATTCTTTCTTTGTATGTAGATGATCTTTTTGTCACAGGAAGTAATGTTTGCCTACTTGAGGACTTCAAGTTGGAAATGATGAAAGTCTTTGAAATGATAGACCTTGGACTAATGTCGTACTTCCTTGGAATGGAGATCAAACAAAATGAAGACAATGTGTTCATTTGCCAGAAAAAGTATGCTCAAGAAATCCTAAAGAAGTTTCATATGGAAGACTACACAGTTATGAGTACTCCAATGAACCAAAGAGAAAAGTTCTCCAAAGAAGATGGTGCAGAAAAGGTGGATGAGGCATATTATAGAAGTCTTATTGGTTGCTTGATGTATTTGACTGCAACCAGGCTTGATATTTTGTATGCAGTGAGCCTTTCGTCTCAATTCATGCATTGTGCAAGTGATTTACACTTGAGAGCAGCTAAAAGAATTGGCAAATACATCAAAAACGGTCAACTATGGTGTTAAGTTCCACAAAAGTCAGAAGTTTAGACTTATCGGATTCTCCAATAGTGATTGGGGTGGAGCACCTGATATGAAGAGTACATCAGGTTTCTATTTCAATTTTGGATCAGGAGTTTTCTCTTGGTATTCTAAGAAACAAGCTATAGTTGCACAATCAACAGTCGAGGCAAGAGTTTATTGTTGCAACAGCAGCTGCAAATCAAGCACCATGGTTGAGGAAAATTGTGTGATTTGAATATGGAGCAAAAACGAAGCATTTCAACATTAAGTTGTTTTTCTTGAGAGACGTGCAGAAAGATGGAGATGTGAAGCTTCTTTATTACAAGAGTGATGAGCAGGTTGCTGACATTTTCAACAAGCCCCTTTCCCTCGGCAAGTTTGAGTTTTTCAGAGAAAAGTTATGAATCCGCAATTCTTAAACCAAGGAGAAGTGTTAGTTGCTATGTTTTAGGACCGCAGCCTTTTATTTATTTGCGACAATAAATTAGCTTAGTTTTCCTCAAATAACTTCTTTACCTAGTTTTTAGGAGTTGTTTATTTTCAGGAGATTTGTTGCTGAATTTTAGGTCCATGAAGTTAGTAGTTCTGTTATATACATAATCTTATGCAGTAAAAAAGATATGCACTTTCCAGAATAATTTTCTGTTCTTTCTTGTTTTTCATTACTTTATAGTTCTCATCTTTCATTGTTCACAAGTTATAATTTGTTCTTTTCCTGGTGCTCACTCAAATTAACAACACTATTTTCTTGCAATGCCCGTTTAATCAGGCTAATTGATCTCCAACATGGATTGGTAACCAACACAATAGGCTCCCTTTCCTCTTAACCAAAGGTCTCAGGATCATATCAGGGAAAAAGCCATGGTAGAGAACTTCTCCCCTTACATGAGTCCTACACAACAACAATCTGGATTAGTCGCTCAACAGACGGTGCTTCCAGATACTAGATAGTTAAACCAAAAAGAAACGTGAGTACAACAACAAAATGTATGTAGTATAATTCCACAAGTAGGGTCTGGAGAGGATAGGAAGTACGCAGATATGAACCATACCTTTGTTAGGTAGATAGGTTGTTTCCGATTAACCAAAAAGAAACGTGACTGGTGGTAGGCTAGAAATATGTGGATAGCTTGGGATGATGGATATCAACGCACCGTCCAAAATTATAGGTGACAAAATGTTACAAAAGATTTATCTCCAAGAACTCTTAATTCATAGAGGAAAAAAAACTACCTAATGATATTACAATTAAGAGAATATAAAGTATTTGGAATTTATAAGTCATACTTGTCCAGTTTAGCTGCATATATCATAAGATCTTAATACCCCAATAATATGTCAAGCATCTCTAGGGAGCAGGAACTTCATCTAGAATTAATGCAAGCCAAGTTTCATCAAAATCTTGGAATGAAGAGTTTAAGCTCAAGAACATACCAAAATAGAAATACAAGGCTCCATGTGGAAGACTACTTAGAGTAGGGAGAAAGAGGTTATGAACGCAAAGTGGCTATTCTTAAAATGCAAGCCTCTTGAATAAGAAGACTAAGAATGCCCTTAATTCATTAAAGGCATTTTTGTAATATCAATCATTAGTCTTTAGTCTTACGTTTCATTTATTTACATTAAGATTAATATGTCTGAATTTGAATGCACATTTGAATGATTAAGGTCTAGTCTTTAAGTTTGGATACTGAATGATTAAGATTGATTTTGTGTATATATATTAGATTATTTATTAATATATATAAACCCAATAAATATTATACTTCAAATAAAATAGTAATTAAATATTACACCAACAAGATGTTAGAAAAACCTTCAATCTAGACAAAACAAATTATTATTTGATAAAAGTTAAGATATTTTTAAAGATATAAATAAATATTCTAAGTTTGATAAAAATAAAATGGAAATACCTAGACTACATATATAATTTATATTAATAAAACAATTGTCAGAAAAAATGCAGTCAATCATTTTTTTTTTAAATCAACATAAATTAATCTTATATAAAGAAGTTCAACATATTTATGTTCTATAATGTGCCTGCCCATGGGTCATGGTTTGCCTTCTGGGCCGAGCTCGTCGCACAAGACTTGCCTAGAACGGGTTATCTCTTCTATGTGGTTTGCAGGCTATTGGATAGGAGCAGAGGTTTTACCCAGTGCGCACCAAAGGATAGCGGCTGCAGGTTTCCATTGTCATCAAAAAAAAAAATGTGTCTGCCCATGCACTCTTCTCTAAAATAAGTAATAAACATATTACATCCAAATAATTTTAAACAAATTTATGAATGCATCACCACCCAGTCTCAACAACACATTTATGGAGTTGCTTTGCATTTTAATTCAATAAGATTTTTATAGCAAAATTTACCAATTCTTGGTAAAGCAATCAATAAGACCAAGAAGTTAAAGTTTAAGGGAAAGAATTTGGGTAATCGATATGGTTTAAGGACCAGGCAATTTCTTGCCAAAGAGAAAAATATTGAGCACTACTTTTCCTTAAAATGAAAGTTGTGTATTTAAAAGAGCTTGAATAAGATTAAGACTCTGTCATAGATCTAATTCATTCAAACCTTTTCAAACCCATTAGGAAATTTTTACGTAGAAAAACAACATCAACAATAACATACCCAGCGGAATCTCACAAGTGGGGCAAAAGGCAGAGTGTACGACCTTGCCACTACCTCGTAAAGGTAGAGAACCAATGTAGTAAATCCAAGTACAAAGCAAGTGAAAACAATGTAGAAAACATAGCAACCTACACAATGAACAACACTAGTGTGATAAATGAAACGCAGTAAACTATTGATGATGTAAGACATCAAAACAAAAAGCCAAAGATTATATGAAAAGACTAGTAATGCAACAACCCCTAACTACCTACTAACCATCTACCATTCGTGATCTCCTAACTTTCTTAAGGTCATGTCTTCGGTAAGTTGAAAATGCATCATATTTTGTTTAATCAACTCTTCTCAACACTTCTTCAACCTACCACCTCTCCTCAATCTCACTATATCCAACTTCACACCTCCTCATTGGGTATCTACACATCGCCACTTCATATGCACATCCATCTCAACATTTTTATTTCCATCAATTGCATCTTTTGGACATGTGATTTGTGACTGGCCAATACTCTACCACATACAACAAATTGTGGTACAGTCTTGTCACACAAAACGTTGAATGCAAGCCTCTACTTCATCCATACTACACCAATACGATATGTGACATCATCGTTGATCTCCCCATTTCCATGCGTTAGAGACCCCAGATACTTGAATCTATCTCTCTTGAGTACAACTTATGTGTCAAGCCTCACTACCACGCTTGCCTCATTCGTCACATCACGTATTACACTACAAATACTCAATTTTGGTCCGACTTAATCCAAGTCTCTTCAATCAAAAATAATATTGTTTGCAAATAACATACACCATAAGACCTCACCCTGAATATGTCAAGTCAATTTATCCATCACCAAGGCAAATAAAAATGAAGTGCAAATCCTTGGTGCAACCCCATCTCGACGGGAAAGAGTTTTGAGTCTCCTCCCACTCTCCTAATCCAGGTCTTGACTTCCACGTGCATGTTCTTTATCACCCTAATGTAAGTCACACTACACCCTTAAGATTCCAAATACCCAAAGGACTTCTCTCTAGACTTCATCATAAGTCTTTTCAAAATCAATGAACACCATATGCAAATCTCTTTTCCTCACTCTATATTTCTCCATCAATATCCTCATAAGTTGAATGGCTTCAGTAATTGAACGTCCAAGCATGAAACCAAACTGATCCTCGAAAATGGACGCATTCCTCCTCATCCTCATCTCCACTATCTTCTTCTAAATGCGCACTTAATGACCTAAGGTTTGAACCATTCAAATTTAGACCTCCATTAAATGCAAACAAACGAGGTCTTAGTCCATTATAGTATAAATACTACATTATGTTATTGTATAAGGTAAATATGTTGGATGATATGAATACTCACTTGAATAGTAATGCTCTTGAGAGAGTTGGGGCTTAAGGTCATTGTTGTTTGACATTATTTGATAGATTGCTTGCAAGAGGAAACAATTCCTCTTGAGGGTTAATCTTATAGGTTAGATGCTTGAGTTGGTTCCATTAATCAGAGGTTTTAGCTTTCAATAGCTAATGCTGTCAATTAATTCATATCTTGTGCCTTGCTTTTCTACCTTTATCTTTTGTTTATTTATATTTTCTTATTCGTTTGTTTCCTGCATGTTGATATTGTATTTGGTATTAGAGCTTGGAACATAATTGCTCTCACATATCCAATCTTGGTAGATACACCATTAATCGGAACTCCATTCCTGCATGTTGATATTCCTTACTCCTGTTGTTAAATTTGTCCAGCACTATTAGGCTACTTTAATGTGCTTTGAGATTGAGTGTTGATCTTGTTAATTAACTGAATTGGAGCAATATTTGTGGATTAAGAATTGGATTTGAACTGGAACATTGGAATAGCCATCGAAGAACTGGATTCCTGGGGATTGTAAGTTTATTCTTTGTTGAAACCTAACTGAGAAACGTGAAGAGATCGAGCTAAAGATTGTGAAAACACCATTGAAGGCTGAAGTAGAAATGGAGTTCCAAAAAAAAGTCCCTTCGATCTGCCTTTGGTTGATTATTTTGGAGTGGATGCGTCAGATTTGTGTTCTAAACAATACCGTGGACATTGATAGTTGTTGTTTGTTGCTTGTCAGGAGGTCCAAAAACATGAAGGTCATTGGCTTTGTTGACTGGAATGAGATATCCATTGAATTTGAGTTTCACAATTCAATTCCGGAGTTGCAGATCTCACCATTTTAAGTCATTTGTTGAACACAATCTGTAGGAGATCATTGTTTGAGCAGGAAACCTATATCTTCTAGTTTAAGAATTGAACACAAAGTGGCAGATACACCATTGGCATTCATTGAAGGACTCCTGAAGCTTTGATCTCAAATCTTGGATTCAGCAAACGAGTTCCATTTTGAGTGGGTCTCATTTCAAGAGATGGAAAACGTTGTGAGGAGCTCATATCTCAAATTTGAAGGATTTTAAGACATATTTGGGGTGTATGTGGGTGGATTTTTGGAGCAATTCGAAGGTTGAAGAAGACTTGCTTCTTATTGAGTTCGGAAAATCCATTTCTGATGTTGAATATTATTTGAAGAATGATTTGATTGCTTGTGTTGAGCTTAACTCATTCATAACAAGCCGCCATTGTTGAACCTTGAATTTCAGATTTGAAACTAGATGTGTCTTGTCTGAGTGTTTGAACTCGATACTGCTCGGGTGAAGTTATAAATCTAATGAACCAACTGAATTGTTTCACTACCTATTGTCGGAAACTTGAAGTTGAGATATCTGTTTTGGTCGCTGCTATTTTGGATTGAAAAATCTACTATCGCAAAGTAAATTGTGTCTCGCATCATATTGATCGCATAGGCGAAGAACTGAACACAATTTCTCAACTTTACCAAAGAATGAGTGTGGAAATTGGTCCCATCTTATTCAATGATGATACAATACATCCCGAATCAATTGAGTTGGAGAAAAATATGATCAATGTGAATTTAATTGTTGAAACTACAAATCCTACAACATGATGAACCATGTTTTCTTAGTTGCTTAAATTTTCCTGCTAAAGTCTTTGAGTTGGTTATTGCTAACTCATGTTTTCCGAAGAGAGAAAATCACTTGGTTACCTTCTGTAGTATAGTAGCTAAGACCCAAATTGATTACTTACTTCTCCAGAAGGGTGATAGAAGCATTTGTAAATATTTCCACTCAACGTAGGCTTTTGGTGATGAACTTAGAGATTAAGAGGGGTAAGAGGAAGAAGATTATTTATGCCCAACCGAGGATTAGAAGGGGTGGCCTGACTCCTGCCCTTTCTCGGGAGATGGGGGATAAGTTGAGTAATTTGGGGGCTTGGAGAAGTAGCGGAGATGTGAACACTATGGGATACCACGGCTAACTGCATTAGAAAAGTAGTCACCGAAGTACTAGGGGTTTCGAGAGGGACCTTTGGTGGTCGTCAAGGTTATTGGTGGTGGAGTGAAGAAGTTCAAGGCAAAGTCCAAGCTAAGAAGATTACCCATACGAAGTGGTTGGAATGTAGGGATGAGGATGAAAAACGAAGGCTTAAGGATATCTATATAACAGCGAAGGCAGAAGTGAAGTCGGTAGTGACGAGTGCTAAGACAACAGTGTTTGAGCGTTTGTATGTTGACTTAGTGAAAAAGGCGGGGACAAGAGATTGTATGGGGATTATTCTCCATTTGACATTTTTGTGGTAGCTTGTCCTTCATGAGAATAGTTAATGCTTGACTAATCACAAGTTGGTAGATTTTTTAACCCTTGTGCTAACCCTCATACTATGAGGTCCTCCCTGTTGCTAGTCTTCCCTATGGTTTTGCAAGGTTTGGACAAAGTTTGGATAGATCATTTCAAAAAGGGAGAATGATGCAACCCGAGCTTCATCAAAATCTTGGAATGAATGGACTTTGCCCAGTGTATAACCTCCTGTGCTCTTAGGGAGGTCAAGTTTGCTGGGAGTAAGTTCACTTGGTGGAATGGAAAGATCAATCAGGAGTGTATATTTAAGAGACTTGACCGAGTTCTGGTTAATGTGGAATTTCTGAATACATTCCCTATGTTTGAAGCTATGCATTAAATCAGAGAAGGGTCTGACCATGCACCTGTTCAGATATACTGCAGCTCTGAGGTAGAGAATTTGGTGAAGCCTTTTAGATTCGAGACTTTCTGGTGCAAACACCATAAATTTTTGGAGGTGGTGAAGCTAAACTGGGTCTCAGAGTTCATTGGAGATCCAATTTTGATGTTGCATGCCAAGATTAAGAGAGTTAAAAGAGCACTCTCTGCCTGGAATAAAGAGGAGTTTTTGACAACATCTTCATCCAGAAAGCTACTTTAGAAGATATCATCTTGGTTAAGGAGGCCCAGCTTGAAATAGATCCTTCACCAACAAACAGAACTGAATTGAAGAAGGCAGAAGAAGATTTGAAAAGAATTCTGAATTTGGAAGAAACCTATTGGAAGCAGAAAGCAAGTATGGGGTGGTTTGAACATGGGGATAGAAACACTAAATTTTTCCATGCCTATGTAAAGGGGAAAAGAAGTAAGATGCAACTACAGGAGATTACTACTGACCAAGGTGTGATCTTAACCAGAAGTGCAGAAATGGGAGAGGATGTTGTTGATATTACAACTCCCAGTTCCATGATAGTGAGCAAATCCAGGATTTCTCTATGTTGGATCATATCCCTGCCTTGATCACAGCAGATGAGAATAATTTGATGATTGCCCTACTTGATGAGGAGGAGGTTAAACAAGCTATGATGAATCTAAATGCTAATGGGGCTGCTGGGCCTGATGGTTTTTCTGGTACATTTTTTCAGAAGTGTTGAGATATTGTAGGGGATGACTTGACTATGGTTGTCAGAGCTTTCTTCTGTGGGCATGAACTACCAAGGTTTGTAACTCATACCAACCTAGTGCTAATCCCTAAAAAAGAAATCCCCAAGTCTTTGAAGGACCTAAGACCCATAAGCTTGAGTAATTATATCAATAAAGTGGTGTCTAGTGTCCTTCATGAGAGAATATTTGTGGTGTTGCCTAAGATAATATCTCCTAACCAGACAGGATTTGTGAAGTGAAGAAGCATTATGGAAAATGTACTGCTGGCATAGGAGATAATTAGGGATATAAACAGAAGGAAGAAACATACCAATGTGGTTGTCAAACTAGACATGGCCAAAGCTTATGATAGGGTGTCCTAGATATTCCTGACCAAGGTCCTAAGGAGATTTGGTTTTCCTGAGGTAATAATTGATATGGTGTGGAGGTTGTTATCAAATAATTGGTACTCAGTGCTACTAAATGGACAGTCTTATGGATTTTTTAAGTCATCCAGACGACTGAAACAAGGAGATCCCCTATCCCCCACTTTATTCATAATTGCTACAGAAGTTCTATCCAGAGCCCTGAACAGCCTGCACCAGGATACAAAGTTCATTGGGTATGGACTGCCCAAATAGAGTCCAGATATCAACCACCTATCCTATGCTGATGATACTATACTATTTTGTTCTGGTGATAAGAGTGTGTGTGATAAAAATGATGAGGATCCTTAAGGAGTATGAGGACATCTCTGGTCAGCTTATAAATAGATCCAAGAGTTTTTTCTACCTCCATGAGCAATACTCCTTTGTTCTATTTTATAAGATTAACAAAATTGACTAGGATAAGACAAGGAGAATCCCCTCTAACATATCTAGGTTGTCATGTCTTTTATGGGAGGAAAAGAAGTGTATATTTTGAAGAGATTATAAGGAAGGTGGCCAGAAGAATTCTCTCTTGGCAGAACAGGTTTCTCTCATTTGGGGGCAAGTTAATTCTGGTGAGACATGTCTTACAATTCATGCCAATTTATCTCCTATCAGCAATTAACCCTACTAAGAGTGTTATCAAGAAGATTCATCAATCCTTGGCTAAGTTCTTTTGGGGAAACATAGAAAATGGAAAAAGAAGACATTGGGCAGCCTGAGCCATGCCTTGTGTTTCCCCACTGAGGAAGGTGGTTTAGGACTGAGATCATTAGTTGATGTGAATAGAGCAATGATGGCAAAGCTCTGGTGGAAATTCAGGACTGATACTGGTATATTATGGGCTAGCTATATGGGAAATAAATATTGTAAGAAACATCATCCCATCTTTGCACCTAGTATAGGGGATTCACATGTTTGGAGAAGTATGGTGGAGGTGAGGGATGATGTGGAACCCTTTATTTGGTGGCAACTCAAAGCTGGAAACTCCAGTTTTTGGCATGACAACTGGACCAGCCTGGGTGCCTTATATTTTACAGAGGGTGAGAAGGCTGAAGAAGAAGAATTTGAAGTTAGAAGGCTCATAGATAATGGTGCTGGGTTGAACTCTGAAGTAATCAATCTGGTATCAGAAGATACGGCTTCATAAATCACTAATGACATTAAACCAGCCTCTGCTAACATTAATGATAAACCATGGCGGACTGCCAGTCCAACAGGTGTATTCACAGTTGAGTCAGCATACCATATGCTGAGGAAGAGGAGGAATAAGGTGGATTGGTACAACACATTGTGGAGGAATAAATTACCTCACAAGTTTAATTTTTGTCTGTGGAGAGTCATGAACAGAAGAATATCTACAGATGATGTTCTGAGAGGGATGGATATCCCAATTGTTTCTAAGTGCTGGTGCTATGAGGGTGGCAGGGTGGAGACACTGAATCACATATTCCTAATAGCCCCAATAGCTCAACAGCTTTGGGGCAATTTGCAGATTTTAATCAGGAAGGAGCAATGGTCTCAAACAAGGTTCAGGAATGGTGGATCTTCACAAAAAATCTGACAACAATAACATACCCAGTGGAATCCCACAAGTGGATTTTGGGGATGATAAAATGTATGCAGACCTTACCACTACTTCATAGAGGTAGAGAGGTTGTTTCCGGGAAACCCTCGTCTCAAAAACTCATAAGCAGAATAAACTAGATACAAAAAACAGAAAAGGAAAAGAAAAACATGGAAGAACGACTAATAACGGAAGCGATAATAGAAAGTAGATACAATAAAATTAACAAATCTAAGACAGATAATGACATCACAGGGTATAAAGATCGAACTAAACCTACTAACCTATCCCTACTAGCCTATTAGCCTACTACTCTAACATGCGACATCCACTCCTTTCTATTTAAGGTCATGTCCTCGGTGAGATCAAGTGTTGCCATATATTAGGTGGTATCTTCCTATCACACAATACTCCAGAGGCAAGCCTCCATTTCATCCATGCTACCCCAATACGATGTGTGACATCATCGTCGATATCACTACTTTGAATAATGGACCCAAGATGTTTAAAGTTTTCTCTCTTCAGAATAGATTGAGTGACAAGTCTCACATTACTGTCTGCTTCATCCCTCTCAACACTAAATTTCCAAGTATTCTGTTTTGGTCCAGCTCAGTTTGAATCCTTTAGATTCCAAAGCATTTCTCCAAACCTCCAATCTTATCTTTAACTTTAGCCCGAGTCTCATCAATCAGAACTATGTCATCTACAAATAGCATACACCATGGAACCTCCTCTTGAATAGACCATGTAGCTCATCCATCACTAAGGTTTAAAAAAAAAAGGACTCAACACAGAACCTTGATGAAGTCCCATCTCAACAGGAAAATACTTTGAGTCTCTTCCCACTATTCTAACCCAAGTTTTGGCTCTGTCATACATGTCCTTAATCACTTTAATATAAGTCATTGGCACACCTTTCACCCCTAGACACCTCCATAGGACATCCCTCGGGGCTTTGTCATACACCTCGAGATCAATGAACACCATATGAAGGTCTTTCTTCCTTTTCCAATATTTCTCCACCAATCCCCGAACAAAATGAATTGCTTCAATAGTCTACCGCCCCAGCATGAATCCAAACTAATTCTCTGAAATAGACACTCCTTTTCTCACTCTCATCTCCACCACTCTCTCCCAGACCTTCATAGTGTGGTTTAACAACTTAATACCCCTGTAATTGTTACAGTTTTGAATATCGCCCTTGTTCTTGTATAGTGAAACCATTGTACTCCTCCATTCATCGGGCATCTTGGAAGTCTTCATGATAGCATTGAACAGTCTAGTCAACCACTCTATACCATCCTTGATCATACTCTTCCAGAAATCTACCAGAATCTCATCAGGTCCGAGTGCCCTCCCTCTCTTCATCCTACTAATAGCACGTCTAACCTCTTCAACTCTGAAATGTCTGCAATAACCAAAATCTTGATGACTATCGAAGTGTGCCAACTCACCTAACTCAATATCTCTGTCCCTCTTTTCGTTTAAGAGTTTATGAAAGTAAGTTTGTCACCTTAGCTTAAAGGAAGTCTCATCCACCAACACCTCACCCTCCTCATCCTTGATGCACTTCACTTGGTCCAAATCATAAGCTTTCCTTTCTCTTTTGCGAGCCTATACAATCTCTTGTCCCCGCCTTTCTCACTTAGATCCACATATAGGCGCTTAAACGCTGCTGTCTTAACACTCGTCACCGCCGTCTTCACTTCTGTCTTTGCCCTCTTATAGATATCCTTAAGCCTTCGCTTTTCATCCTCATCCCTACTTCAACCACTTCATATACGCAATCTTCTTAGCTTTCACTTTGCCTTGAACTTCGTCATTCCACCACCAATCACCTTGACATCCACCAAAGGTCCCTCTCGAAACCCCTAGTACCTCAGTAGCTACTTTTCTAATGCAACCAGCAGTAGTGTCCCACATATTGTTCACATCTCTGCTACTACTCCAAGCATCTACATTACTCAACTTTTCTTCCATCTCTCGAGAAAGGGAAGGAGTCAGGCCTCCCCATTCCAACAATCTTGATTTGGGAGCTTTGGAAATTTAGGAATTCAAGAAGACAAAGAAAGCAGATCATATGATGCAAAAGAATTGTCTTATGACAATTTGATTGCTAATGAGGTCAACTTACCCAGGTTTGAATATTCCTACACAGAGGGTGAGATGTTTTGACCCTCCTTCAACAACTTAGACCCAAATTACTTTGCAAAATAGTGAAGTGGGATAAGCCAGAAGAGGGATAGGTCAAATGCAATACAAATGGGGCTAGCAAAGGGAATCCTAGTATCAGTTCATATGGATTCTGTGTAAGGGACGGGAGCGAAGACCTAATCTATGTTGAATCTGGTAACATTGGAGTGACTTCCAGCATAATAGCAAAGGCTACTGCAGTTTGGAAAGCACTTAGTTTCTGTAAACTTCAGGGATTCCTAAACATTAGGTTGGAAATGGACTCACTAAGTCTCAAGAATATTCTAAGGAAAAATTGGAGGATTCCTTGGGAACTAGTGCACATAATTGAAGACTACATAAAAATAATGAATTCGACAAACATTCAAGTGGAGCATACATATAGGGAGGCAAATAAGTTGGCAGACTACATGGCTAATCTAGCTATTCAGTCAGATTACACCCACCATTTTACTTCATTCAGACAGTTACCCACACAAGCAAGAAGCATTTTGAATTCAGATAAGTACCAACTTCCCTTGTTAAGGATTCAGGCAGGAAAGGGAATAACAAGTAGAGATGTGTAGGCTAGAGTTTGCAGATCAGTTAACAAAGCTACATAGCAGCATATACATAGCAACAAAAAAACATATTAACAGGATCACTACTGTGCTACTATCTACAAGCCTATCCATTTCAGCTCCAAAAAGTGATTCAACCCAGCAAAAGGAAGAGATTGGACCCGGAGATCTAGACATACAGGTACAAGCAACCATCTTCAAGAACTTGTGAGCAACCTTCTTCTCCTCTCCATTCTGAAAAGAGTTTGAGGTTTAGACAGAGTCAAGAAAGACAGTCCGACCAAGGTGAATAGTGTCAAAAGTTTACCTGAACAAGAGTGCATAGGTAATCAAAGGGCCAGATCTCTTCGTTTAACCTTAGCATTATCGAAGACGACACCTAAAAGAAGAGACCAGCCGATCAGATTAGTGCTCAGCTAGAGTACAAGAGGATATCCCTTGCCTTTCATAGCTGAGGAAGACAACTTCACTCATCTAGATATGCAGAAAGTTGACAACCCAAAGGTGAAGGAGAGTGAATCGACAATTCGTGAACCAAAGCAACATCGAAAAGGACGAGCAAAGAGACGAAGAGGCGAAGTGTCTAGAAAAAGGAAACCCCGCATTTGTATGGTTTCCTTGGCTTGTCGTATTGGTTTGTTACCTATTCCTTTTAGTTCCTATTTGGACCCAACAAATACTTCCCATTTTGGGCCCTTTGTAATAGTTGAGCGGCAATAAAATCGGGTCCATGGCCCAAATTAATTTTAAAAAAAAAAACTCAAGAACATATTAAAGTAGAAGTACAAAGCTCCATGTGGAAGTCTACTCAAAGCACAGAGAAAGAGGCTAAGAATGCAAATTTGTTATTCTTGAAATGCAAGCCTCTTGAATAATAAGATTAAAAAGACCCTTATTTCATTAAGGATATTGTTGTAATAACAATCATTAGTCTTTAGTCTTAGCCTAGTCTAGTAAAAATAGTACATTATGTCATTTTATTAGGTAGATTATGTTGGATGATATGAATATTCACCTGAATAGTGATGCTCTTGAGAGAATTAGGGCTTAAACAAATATTCACCCGAATAATGATGCTCTCGAGAGAGTTAGGGCTTAAGGTCATTGTTGCTTGGTGTCAGTTGATAGATTGCTTGCAAGAGGAAATCATTCCTCTTTGAGGGCTCATGTCATAGATTAGGTGCTTGATTTGGTTTTACTAATTGGAGGTTTTAGCTATCTATAGCTATTATTGCCAATTAATTCTTCTCTTATGTCTTGATTTTATATCCTTTTATCTTTTGCTTATTTGTTGCTTCTTGTTCATTCGTTTTCCACATTTCAATACTGTATCAAGATTCCAGATTGATTATGAACTCTCTCACACTTTATCTCCTTCAAAGATCCAATTCGGATGTACTTAGCTCAGTGTCTTGCCCAGGAAATGGCTTCAGTATTGAATTTAAGGTGATACATAAGAAATACATTACTGTTGGGTTCTCAAAATTAAGAACTAACCTGGCCATAACAAAAAGTTCTCTCACCATTCGAGAACCTTCTCCAATATATTTCTGAACTAGTTCGGAACCAGATACCCTAATGAAGGTACAATCAGTGTGATGTGCAACTGCCCTGGCCAACAATGTTTTCCCAGTTCCAGGAGGTCCATAGAGCAGCACTCCCTGTCATTCATAAAAGTGGAGTCCATCAAAGATCGTTATTGATGCTGATAATAAACTAAAGGAGACCTTCATAAGCTGAATATACCTTTGGTTGAGCTATTCCAAGAGACTCAAACAATTCAGGATGCTTAATGGGAAGCTCAATAACCTAATGCATCATAGATCCAAAGTTAAACAAATTATACAATTACTATGCAAGAAATTAAGGGTCCGAGTTAACAAGACGGATCAAGAAAACACAAAATAAAATAAAAACAAATAGGTACCTCTTTAATCTCCTTGATCTGCTGGTCAAGACCACCAATCATGTCATAAGTGGAATCTGGCACTTTCTCAACTTTCATGAGGTTGACCAATGGATCAACTTTGCTGGGCAAAATTAGATGGAGGACATAGCTATCATTGCGCAGGGCAACTCTAGTTGATGGAGTGATCTTTGTAATATCAATATTTTTGTCAATATCAACAACATATTTGCCTTCAGGATGAACCTAAAGTATAACACAAAGATGAGTAATTTTTAAAAAAAAACAAAGATAAGAAGAAAAGCATTTTAAATTTTAAATAAACTAGAAATAAAGTAAGGGAATGCCACAGTTCAAATATTTGTACTAGAGAATCTTTGTAAATTTAAAAACAGCATAATCCAAACGAATTTATTGTAGCACTTGTTGCTTAAAAACTAATAGAACTGTTCTCATATTAAAGGACAAGTGGGAACCCATGACATGCTGAATGAGGGTAAAACAGAATTGACATCATAAATGGCAACACATAAAACAACTTTGTCATTTTTTTGGAGATAACATAACCAACTTTGTCATGTAAGCTAAGGAGTCAAAATTACTAAATACCCTAAAATGAAGCGTGCAAAACTAATAAGACAAGACAAAATTGGTAGATGGAAGTCAAATGAGTCCCATAACATAGGGTATTTAAGTGAAGAGTGTAAGCAAAGTAGGCTATCAACCAAGGATACGAGCAGAAAGTACAATATTCTACTACAGCATACAACTATTTCAGTCTAGTGACCAAATGAGACATGCTTTCTTATAGACTAAGTTGTGTGGACTCTTCACTTCCGATGCTACACCTGTGTCAACACGACATGAGTGTGGGGCCCGCACCAAATATGGTCAATTTGGGTACTTTGGTCAAAATCAGTTGATAAATTCGGGAAAAATACATTGATTTCTGAAATCAAAACAAAAGTTAGGGTGAAATTATAATTTAGGCATATGTATTTTACCTTTACAAGATATTTGCAGTAAAGAGTCCGCAACCACAAGGTGCTTTAAAGATATTTACAGGTCAACATCACAACTGAATGTGCAATAAACTCAAGAAGTCTATCATGACCTCTATATCATTTGCAATTGGAATGTTAAACCCAAAAAATAGAAAGGAAATGCATTTGTACTTATATAATTACACATTTAAACTTGCTCTAAAAATTTGTTCATTTCTTTCCTTTCAAATAGTCCATCATAATTGAGGCATATTTTATAACTGTATTCTAGATTTTTGAATTATTTGAAGTTGAATCCTTGCAACCATATCAATACCTGAACCCGTACCCTGAATCTTAAGATTTAGGTCATGAAAGATCTGATCTCTGAATACGCACACATGTCGGACACCCACACTACTTAAATGAAGAATTCAGATGACTAAAAAGATGTGGATACACTTACTTTAACGAGAACCTTTGATTTCCCCATTACTTTAACAACTTCACCAACATATGATCCAGGCTCTTGAAGCAATTGTAATTCCTCTTTGAGCATTCTTACTACAAAATAGACATAAAGGGGAATTTTATGAGACCACTGAAGGTTCAAATTACAATTGAAAAAAAGTAGATAACGCCATTAGTCATCAATACACAATTTTAGTACATTCCTCAGCAAGAGTAGAACAACTGTGAGAGAAACACCATGGTTGATTTATAAAGAAACACTAAAATTTTAATTAAGTCAACAAGATCCCCAAAACCGATAAAAACCAGCAAAATAAGAATGAATATGTGGTCCATAACACATGATATGTTTGGGAAGCCAAACCATTCCGATCTCTACCCAGTAAACAAAAAGTCTATGTCAGTAAAATACTAGGAAATTAAAAAAGAAAAAGAAAAAAAAAAGAAAGGAGCAATAGCACCCTCTTGATAGAACAACAAAATGGTTATTGGTCCTTTCTTTTCAAAACCTACAATTTCTCTTCCCTTTGTCTATCTAAGCTTTGATGGTTAGAATTTACATGCTGGTGGAAGATAGCGGTTCAAGAGTTGAAGAGTGTGAAGTTGGGCTATTAACCTCATAAAATGCAAAGAAATGAGGGTTCACTATGCATTCAAACATATTTTTTTAAGTAAATAATTCTTGAAGTAACACCACAGAAAAGGAATGGACCTCTATTCACCTCTCATGTTGGACTATCATAATGGAACAACAATTTTTTTGGTGATTGATGGCACGGAATTAGTTACAATTCTAAAAATAGAACCCCTTCACCTCCAATCTCTTATCAATTAAATTCCTTAAGTTTAATCTATTAGCAGCCTTCTCACACTAAGATCTCTGTATCAAAGAAGGGAACATTACCTCCAAAACTACACACTAAACAACATAAAAAGGTAGTACAAATCTAAGAAACTGGTTAAGGCTAGGGTTTCATTATAAACGTGAAAATGTTTTCTTAAAGAGTTAGGGTTTCTAGATTAAGTTAATCAGACCTTTAGAATTGAGCTCGTTTCTCTGGGCTTCAAGGCGATTAAGATTGTGAGTCTTTATGCGGACTTGGAGCTGGAGATCATGGATGTGCTGCATGTAGTACTGTCTCAGCCCTTCCCCTTGCTTCGTTGGTTTCGCCGAACAGGCTTCCTCTCTCTCCATATCACTCCTGTTCTTCTCAACATCAGCTGACGCCATTTTTGAAGATAGGTTTTGAAGAAATAGCTGTGATTTGCGTTGCTCGGACTAATTGGGTTTTGGGAGAGGAGTATAGTAGCAATTGGAAGCCCTTTTTCGGCTTTTAAAGCTTCTTTTCTTGGTGGCAAGGAAAACTATGGTAATTAAAAATAAATAAAAATATAATAAAATAATTTTTTTTTATAAAAAAGGCCTTATGGTAAATTAGCCCCCCACCCCCCTCCCGGCCCGTGACGCTAGAGCTCGAACTCGAGACCTCTGATTAAGGGTGAAGCACTCCCACCAGTGTATCATAACCCATGTTGGTTGGAACAACCGTGCTAATTATACACATAAGAGTTTCTTTTTTTCCTATTATTTTATATAAATAAATATACAAGAGTCATGAGAAGGACTATCAATGGCATTTTAGTATTTTTAATTTTATTTAAGCGCAAAACAATAATTATATAATCAATGATCAAAATAAAAATCTAGAAAAATTCATATATGTCTTTATTTTTGTTATGGTCGTATACGGATACTAGTCTTATTGTACGCGTTTTGCGCGTGATCAA
The DNA here is from genome assembly GCA_038996855.1 of Solanum aculeatissimum. Lineage (NCBI taxonomy): Eukaryota > Viridiplantae > Streptophyta > Magnoliopsida > Solanales > Solanaceae > Solanum > Solanum aculeatissimum. The sequence continues at coordinate 13,382 of JBCEWC010000599.1, read as the reverse complement.
AGCGAAAAAAATTAAATTCAATTATGAACTTATAAAAAGATAAATAATTCACTATTAAAGTAATTTTGATAAACTGTTTATTTATAAAGGTCTTATATATATATATATTCTATCACTAATTAGAACACATGGTAAATTAGATTTTTCCTTAGCGACTGCAGGGTATTTTCTTGATTCAAATAAGGAAGATTTAGGAATCTTTTCATGGCTAGAAATCCTTATTTTATCACTTTTTTCCATATATTTTAAAAATTAATATTATAAATATAATAAAAAATAATTTAAAGAAAAATGGTGAAGAAATGATTTTATCTACAGTAAAGTCTTTTAATGAGGGTAAAAAGTTCAAACAAGATTTTTAAGGGTCTTCACACTTTTAATATAGTATAGTATCGTATAAGGGTCTTCACACTTGTAATTGTGTTAAAATGAAAATTTTCTATTGGTTAACTTTTGATAAACAATAATTAATGGTAAGCTTGTTTGGACATTTTTAGAAAGAAAATTTTGAACTCATTTAAAATAAAATATGTGTTATAAACATATTTAATTTGTAGTGAATGTCTATTATGTAGATTTCTTTAATAGTTAGGAATCTTACTTGGAGATCAAGTCAGTTTCTTACTTTGAGACCAAGTTAGTTTTTTTCCCTAAATATAAGGGTTTCCTTCATTGTAATATAGACCTATAAACATCTGAATACACAACTAAATATTATTCAAGAACAATAAGAAATCTTCTCTCTACTTTTTCTTCTTCATACTTTATAATTTCATAACATGTTATCAGCACGAAACTCTACCATCTTAAAGAGTGAAGGTTAAGTTTCAAGGCACGAGACTCTACCGTCTTAAAGAGTGAAGGTTAAGTTTCAAGACTAAGGTATTATTTATATTTATTTATTTTCTTTTTATTGATATGACTAACCTTATGAAACTTGAGTTCGTTTCCTTCATAGTTTGGGTAAGAACCATGCACCCTTCATGGGTGTTGGATGTTATGGGTCTTGGAGACACCATTAAGATAAAAATAAAGCATCAAAACAGGACTGTGTAAAGTTATGATATTCTTGCGTCATCATCTTGACGAAATTTTGAAAATTAAATATCTCACAGTCAAGAATCCACTTGTTTTGTGGAAGAAAGTGAAAAAGTCTAAAAGAAAGATATGATCACTTGAAGATGGTCATACATCCAAAATTATGATATGATTGGATGCATCTAAGACCAGAAGACTTTTAAGTCTATTCATGAGTATGATTTTGTTATGTTCAGAATCACTTTTTAATTTAAATTGTGTAGAGAAATAATTATATATTGATATAATGAAAAAGGCATTCTCCATGTTTCATGTTTCGAATATGTTGCTACAACATCAATATCGAGAGAAGAAGTATTATGAAATGATTTCTCATATTTTTGTGATTGAACAAAATAATGATTTGTCAATAAAAAATTATGAGAATCAGTCTACTAGATCTATACCACTTTCTGAAGTGAATGAGGTGTATGTCTACCATGCTAGACGTGGAAAAGGTCGTGAATCTGATCGTGGTCCTGATAATGGCCAAGAACAAAATTCTTTTCCTGGTTTTAGTCACTCACCAAAGAAAAATCACCACCAAAAAGGGTGTTATCAATGTGATGTAAAAGGTCACCATCCACATGATTGTCATACTCCCAAATACTTAGTTGAGCAAGCATCACTAAAGAAGAAAGAGAAAATTTTTAAATTAAATTCTATCTCTGAAAATCATGTTAACGTCATACAATTTGATGTAACAGATTACTTCGCACAACCTGAAAGAAAAATAAATCACTTGATTGGTGATGATTCTATGGCTATGAAAAAATGAATAGATTCAAGTTCTATCGCACAAAAAAAGATAAGACGTCGGGTTAAAGTCATGATGCACCATAATAAAAAGATTTGAGTTCAACCCTCATTGATTCATGGTCTAAGATATCTTTATATGGGTAACACGCTGGGTTCAAGTCCCAACGCACCATATTAATGATAGAATGATGACTAAAGCAAAATAATATGCTTTTGATGAAAAGTCATAAAATATGTTCCATTAAAATGCTTTATTCTCTAAAGTGAACGTGGTAGTAGTCCATAATGTCTGAAAAAAGACAAGTGATTGAATAATGCACGTAAACATGGAATGAGGTACTAAGCTATCATAAATTGATATGCTGTGATGATTGTATTCCATTCTTGAAGAATGAGAACTTTTTGATAAGTGCTACAGATACAAGATTCATTCTCTGAAGTAAATGTGATAGTATTAAATAAAACTTCTCAATATGAATGTGCACTTTATTGTGATGGGATCACGACTTATCTCCAGAAGAGAGATAGAGTAAGTGAGAAGAAATAAATATGAAAGTTACTCCCTGAGTAATAACTTTGAAATTTGCTCATGTAATAGTAAATTAGAAATTTACTAAAGCAAAGGCACATGTCATGATAAACTTGGAGTTTACTTATTAGACATATATTGAAGAAATAAAAGATTCTTCGAGATTGCTTGTTCTCATGATAATTTGATTGGATCAACTAATGTTGGGATCGAATCCCCTAAATTCTGAAAATATGAAAGGTGAATATGGGTATGTTCACCATCATGTGATAATAAAAATGATTGCATCTATAAAATAATCACATGTGCATTTATTGTTAACTTGAAGTTTGATATTTATAAAATTGTTTGTACAAGATAATTGAGTTAAGAGCACAACTTTCAGAATACGTAATCAAGACAATTCATCTTGATGATATTGATAAATATCTAAGCTGATTGACATTAAATACTTCAAATAGATGGTCAATCATTGCATATGAGAACAAAGCTTCGTAGTCTGAAATACAATAAATTGCATATAAAGATATGCATCAGACAAATACATTAGTCAATTTCTCCCTTAATTGATTTATGGTCAGGGACCGTATAATTTCCATCTAATAAGTTTGGAATGTTGTATATGATTAATAAATATACCACGATGCATAAAAGATGAATTCTCCAAGATAGATTGGAACATATGTTAGTTTGTCTAACACAAGGGGGGGGATAATAATAAACTAAGAGTTGAAATACTCTTATTGAATGTCCCCGAAGGACAGAGTGTATGACATGCATGAAACATGCAATTGATCCCACATAAGATAATTCTTCAAAGAAAAAGGAGCAAATGATCAAAATGGTCACAATAAAGAGGCAATATGCTCTTGAAAAACTTACGACATAACACTTCATGAAACCTCATGAGAGGGGTAGCTTCCTGAAAATAATGAAGTGATGAGATATCAACAAGTTATGTCCCATTGCAAATTGACAAGAATGATATTTTGTCGATGATATCTTTGATACAATATAGTACAATATTGTAAAAGATTATGAGGATCTAAATTCCATGATATATTAAGGCATGCTCTAATTATCAAGTGGAATGGTGCATCTTGGTAAGCGTAAAGCTTATTTGACTTGCAATCTAAACACTGGAGAATATCATGCATTTAATATTTAATATTGTCACTGGACACAATTGATGTGAAAGTATTTAAAGGATTTAAAAGTTCTTGAAAAACTTGTTTATAATCCTCATATTGATTAAATTAATCAAGAATCTTTCATATTTTTATGCAAGTTGATAACTTGAATTGAAACTCTTGAAGAGTTTTCAAAAGACAATATATTATTTGCTTAAAGAAGTTGAAGTGAGGAACTTGTAAAACTTTTTAATCCTAAAGGAAGGATTCATAAAAGGAGATTGAACAAAGCACATTTCACCAAAAAATTTCTACACACATGGGCTCCAAAAGTGATATAAATGTGCAACAAATTCATTCGAGTGACAATGTGACTGATTTGTTCACCAAATCTCTACCAATTGCAACTTTCAAGAAGATGACACACAATATTGGGATGTGAAGATTCAAGTCTTTGGATTGATGATCTAATCAGGGAGAGTTAATAGGCAATGTACTCTTTTTTCCTCACAAGGTTTTGTTCCATTGGGTTTTCCTTGTAAGACTTTTAATGAGGCATCGAGAATGTGTATTATTAGATTTGTGTATTCTTTTTCCTTCACTAGAATTTTTTCCCACTGGGTTTTATCTAATAAGGTTTTAATGAGACACATAATCTAGCAAATAGACATTCAAGGGAGAGTGTTATAAACATATTTAATTTGTAAGTTTTCAGTGTATTGCATAGCCCAAAGGGCATCCTTTTGAAGGCAAAAGTTTCGTAGGGACAGGTGAAGGTGGTCTTGTGTAGGTCCTCTAGGGCAATAGATATCTGATTGTAACCAGAGTACCCATCAAGGAAATAATACCACCCTCTGCCTGCTAGCCTATCTAACATCTGATCCATAAAAATCAAAGGGAAGTGGTCCTTTTCTGTAGAGGCATTCAATTTCCAGTAATCCATACAAATACACCATCTTGTGACCGGTCTTGTAGAAACCAATTGACCTTTCTTGTTCGGCATGACAGCCATACCTCTCTTTTTGGGCACATACTAAATTGGACTAACCTAATTACTATCCTCAATTGGATAGATTACTTCGACATCTAATCATTTTATGATTTCTTTCTTAACTATCGCCTACATAGGAGGGTTAAGACGACGTTGATGCTCTACACTTGGTTTACAACCTTCCACTAGCTTGATTTTGTGGGTGTAAATTCTCGAAGGAATGTCCAAAATATCGGCCATTATCCATCTGACAACTTTTACATATTTTTTTAGTACGTCTACAAGAGCCTTGGTCTATCCCTCCTGTAACTCAACTGTTACAATGACTGGTAAAGTATTTTCCAAGCCCAAAAAAATATATTTTTGATAACTTGACAACTCTTTTAGTCAAGCTCTGATTGTGCCTCAATAGATAGTTTTGTTGGTTGAGTCTCACGATTCTTCAAGTCCATATCAAGCTTGGTTGGAGCCCTTAAATGATTCCCAACCCCTATTAGAGCAACCACTACTCCCTTACAATCGTCTATATCAACCTCATCATAATTTATCAAAATTTCAGCCAATGATTTACCTTTCCAGTAGGCTAGATCTCCAATGCTCTCTACAACTTTCTCAACTACATCAACAACCGCATTCACTTGAAAATCATAATGAATCTTCATCGTCTCACAAATATTAGAGCTCACTTTCTCATCATTCACCCAAAATTTCAAATTCCCTTTTTCAACATCCACCAATGCCCTTCCAGTAGTTAATAATGACCTACCAAGAATAATAGGCATTTCGACATCCACATCACAATCTAGCACAACAAAGTTAGCAGGAAGATAAAGTTGTCCACCCTTACCAAAATATCATACAATATTCCAACTAGTTTTTTAATTGACCGATCAACCATGAACAATTTCATTGATGTTGGGGCAAGAGTATCCATACCTAGTTGTTCAAATATGGCCAAGGGTATTAAGTTTATGCTGTCTCCCAAATCGCACAACGCTCTACCAAACTCACAAGCTCCAATGGTGCACAGGATGGTAAATGCATCGGGATCATTTTTCTTGGCAGCCAAGTTTTTTGTTAAAATTGCACTACAATCATGTGATACTTTAATCGTTTCACACTCCAAAGTTCTCTTCTTAGTTACCAATCCCTTCATAAACTTCGCATAAGCCGACATTTCAGTAAGAGCTTCAACCAATGGTATGTTAATATCAAGGGAGTTGAACATGGAGAGAAATTTTTGGAACTTTGCATTATCCCCCTTGTTTTTCAGCCCTTGAGGGAAAGGAATAACATTCTCGGAAATTTTTTGAGGTGACTCTTTTTCAACTTCCTTTGATTCACCCCCATTCTCATCATTACATTCACTCCTGGGATTGTCGAGAGTAGTGTTTTCTTCATTCACCATTGTGTCATATTTCCTTCCAGAATCTTTAATCCCCCCAAATAAAAAGGTCTTGGCTGCTAGATTAGACTCAAGAATTTTACCACTACGAGTATTAATGGACATGCACAGCTGATCACTTCCTTTTAATTGATTATTAAAGCAAGCTGAGAGTGTTTCTAGTCATGTTTCTAGGTTCAGGGTGTTGACTTTTCTAGAAATATTCTTAAGGTCTACTATGATGAAACCATAGGAAGTCCAACCCCTAGTGAAATGAATCGCTTGAATCGTCATCTTCTGGTATCAGCTGGAGCCATCCGATAGGGAGTGACAGAAATAGGCTTAGTGCTCAGCTTGAGGTCAATAAAATAATTAATGTCCCGATCAGGAGGAACTCTTGGCAGGTCAGCCACCACCAGAATAGACTCCATAGAAGGTGACTCAACAACAATGTCACGAATAAAAGCAAGTAATCCAAACACCCTCAATCAATCAACTTTTGAGCCCAAATATAAGATCTCACTTTGCTAGGATAAGAACCCTTCGAACTAGTCCACTGAATCCTAGGGCTACCTGACATAGCTAAGGTAATAATCTTAGCATAACAATTAAGGACAGCACGATACGGAGATAACCAATCCATATCCAGAATAACATCAAAATCTACCATATCCAGTATAATCAAGTATACCCAACTCTCATAGCCAGCCAAAGTAACAAGGCAAGATTGGTACACTCAATCCACTACTAAGGGCTCTCCTACTGGGGTCGAAACATGTACAGGCATATATATAAAGTCACAAGGCAACTCAAACCCCAAGGAGAAATAAACACATACATATGAGTAAGTAGATCCAGGATCAAATTCCATAAATGAAGAGTATTGGCAAATTAGAACAATACTTATAATCACAGCAGTAAAGGCCTCAACCTCGGTCCTTCCTGGAAAAGCATAACAATGGCCACCTCGACCACCACTCATCATAGAAATTGCTTCCTTACTACCAGAATGGGTAGGAATATCACCTGCTCCTCTACCACCTACACGTCCACCCCTATCAATCTGACCCCTACCCCGACCCCTAGCTTGTGGGGCTAAACCTTTAGCTGGTGGTGTCAAATCTCTAACCAGTGCTATAAAATATGAACAGTGAGGCCTAAAATAAGTCTGCCCGGGGCACTATCAAATCAAGTGATCAGGAGATCTATACCCATAGCAAGATCTGGGGGTGGACAACTGTTGTGAAGGAGTAGGGGGAATGTTTTAACCCCCCCAGCCCGTGGGCCTCTATTGAGAACCGGAGGAACTCTGACTAGAACTGTAGAGATCATGGGAACCTCGTCCCCCATATGAAGTTGGCAAGGTTGCATGAACCCCGTGATGCTGAAATAAACTACTTTTTCTGACCTTACCTTTTCCCCCTGATGAGGCACCTGAGTACTACCCTAAAGTACAGACCCTTTTATGGTCCCAAAACTCCTCTTTTTGCATCAACTCTTCCTCCTTGGTGGCACTATCCACTGATTGGAATGAAAATCCATCTCTAGATACCAAGAATATAGACTACCTGATAGAAAAATCAGTCCTCTCACAAACTGATAAACTCTCTTCGCCTCGGTCGGAAGTATAGTTGTAGCATGACAGGCCAACTGGCAAAAGAAAATCTCATACTCTGAAACTATCATGGTACCTATCTCAAACTCTCAAACCTCAATCGGCTCTCCTCATGGACACTCCAAGGAACAAATTGATCATAGAATGCATCAGAAAATGTCTCCCAAGTCATATGAGGAGACCCAGTTGGAAGGGATCTAATATAAGTCCTCCACCACTCCCTGGCTAGCCTATAGAGCTGGAGGGTAACATATCTCACACCATGGGTCTCTGCTAGTCCCACGGTATCCAGTAACTCTCTACAAGTAGTCAGAAACTCATGTGCATCCTCTGTCTTCCCAACCTAAAACTAAGGTAGGGCCATCTTCTAGAATCTTTCATACCTTCACTATTCATTATCAGTAAAGGCGATAACTAGTGGAATCTCAATAATTGAAGCTGCTAGTGGTTGCACCACCTAAACCTGGGCCTCGAGAGCCTGCTGCTAGTCCTGAGGCTGTAGCCCCACCCGATTTTATGACGTATCAAAAGTGTCAATTGAACTACCTGCCCCAAAGTCTTTAACACACCCAAGACTCTCAAAAGTGTATCTTGGAGTAGTGGTGTTGCAACAAAATCATGTGGAACCTGCTCTTATCTAGGCTCCATAACTGGCTCGGGGGAGATACCTCGATCATAATCCTTCGCTGGTATGGTTCCTCGACCCTAGCCTCTAGCTCGTCCTTGAGTACAACCCCTACCCCTAGTTGAGGTCTCAATAGAAAGATTAGGAGTTGCCTCCCCTCGGCCTGTAGCAACAGTAGCTCTGGTCCTCGCCATTTGAGAAAAAGACACACAAACACTTAACACTTAAACAAGACTCACACATGAATTGATCAAAATGAAGCAAAAGAGAATTTTCTAATAGTCTCTGGAGTCTCTCAAGGATAAGCAACAAACGTCTCCGCACGGATCCTTAAGACTTTACTCAACTGGGCTTGTAAACATGTAAGACATACGAACCTGAGGCTCTGATACCAAATTGTCACGACTTAAAAACTAGGTCTAATGACACTCACCTAACCAACCAAGGTGAGTTAGCCCCAAACCCAACAACTTAGAAATAATAATAAAGCGAAAGATAACAGTCTAATAAGATAGATATGCAGAAGAAATAAAATACAACTATCCCAAGGACTGTTGTCACATGTACAAGCCTCCATGTATAGAATATTCATATGAAATACAAGTCATAATGTCTAGTTCTCAAATAGAAAGAAAACATAGAAATGAATCCTCAAAGGCCTGCTGAAGACCTAAGTAGTTACCTCACAAGTAATCCAGAAGCTCAATCCAAAAGAGAGAAGTCTAGAATAATAGACCAGGCTCACAACCTAAAAAAATATAGCAAGGGGGTGGACACTAAACAACTGGATACTCAACGAAATTGAACTAACCTAAAGTAAAGCAATGATCGAAGAACACAAGTAACTTCTTAGATCCCAACCACAATACACCAAACTACAACTCTACAGTCAGAAAAGTCCTAGCACAATATAATATACATATCACAGTAATATAAATATACTTATCATCTAGCATGGTACCTCAATACATAAGTATATAAATAGACCCAACACCTTCATCAAGATCAAGGATATGATAAGTACATAATCCCATAAATTATATACAACTATATCAATCAGATATGATATAAAAATAGAGTGGATGCCATGAGATGTATATAATGCAATGCAATGTCAAATAATTGTGATGCATGTCTGTCCTAGAATACACATCCGCTGATCAGATGACTGTCTCAGTCAAAACCCATGGGGGCCACACATGGATCGTGTATTTGTGATCATGGCTGGCAATGATCTCAGCTCATGTCACCTGTCCGGAAACAACCTCGGACCATTTGGAAATTACCTCGGCCCGCCGACATATTACCTAAGCTCGATCGGTAGAGACCTGGGTCACCAATCTACATGGTACCTTACTCACATCTCGGTCGTAGCCATCACAAGTATCAATGCACAAATAATAAATAGATGCAAGGTGCATGATCACAATTATATCATAGTATCAATATCATAATGATCTCAATATCTCAAAACCATTAATATCTCAATATTATTGGTGTCTCAATATCATCAATGTCTCATTATCATCAGTATGTCAATATCATCAGTGTCTCAATATCCCCACAGTCTCAATATATCAATCATATTATAATATAAACATCGTCTTACTATCAATGTCAAATGATTCACAAAATCATATAGATTATGAATGCACAATTAATTTATAAAGTGATACATCACAATACGAGTAATTATTCAATATGAAAAGTCATGATCAAGTCTACAATGGTACAATTCTACCCCAACTACTCAATTTCATATATATAGGAGCATGTAAAGTTCATTCATACTTAACAAAAGGTTAGAAGTCCACTTGCCTCCAATAATGTCCCGAATCAAGTTGAAATCGCTGCCTTCCCCTTTCTACAATACTCTAACTTACCAAAATATATTCAAATATGGCATCTCAAACACATAACGAAGCAAGTGACACTAAAATCAATTAATTCAGAGAAAAAAGATAAAATAGTCAAAAATCTCATGCCAAAAAAAGTAACCAGTATCTGAAAATTAATGTATGAAAATTTTCTACACGTAATAAAGAATTCAACGGTGAAAATGATTTGAAAATGGAGTTAAGATGAGGGAGAAATCAATGTTTAAAGTTTGAAAATCAAAGTCCAAGAAATCCCCAATATACACCATTAAAATAAAAAAATTAGAAGTTAAAATCATAAATTAATCAATGTAAATCAATAAAATAGATAAAAAAATAGTTACCCAATCACTTTGCCTTGAAAATTCTCGAAATTTTTCCTGAAGACGAAGCTTGAAGGGTTAAAAATGGTGGAATATGAAATAAAAACATCTTTGAAAAGAGTTCACTGTTCAGACATATTTTACACTCCGCGAACACGGAGGCCAGACATATGTATAGCTCCGCGAACACGGATGGTCTCCCCGAATGCAGAGAGTACACACACTGTACTATGCGAATGCGGACCCATATCCGTGAACACGGAAAACAAGATTAACGGCACCAAAAATAACTATGCACCAACGACACTCAGCCAAACCAACCCATGCAAACCACAACACGGACCCTCAGAATTCATTCGAAATCTTGTGAATACAAACTTAACATAGTTACCTACCAGAAACGACGATCCAGACTCAATTGAATCGTCAGAATTCAAATCCGGAACCTCAGTGGCCCCAAACTCGAGAAAGATCATTTAAACTAGTTTCAGACCTAAAAACTCAAAATATCTCAAAACCTCTAAAAATTACAGCGAAGCCATTTCTAGCGTTAGTTTTGCCACTCGAAACCAGTGGAATTGATGAAATTTCGATACAAGCTCCCGAACTCCGAATGTTGACCTAAGTCAAACCTATGATTCAAAATGAACTGAAATTGCAACTTGGGCCTAAAATCTCCATTTTAACTCCGAATTCAGTTATGCAAGTTCTCCTCGACCAAATTCGGCATTCTAGAATTGATGGAATCTATAGAACTGAATTCTGACACTCGAAACTCAAGATGTCCTCAAAACTTAAAATTTCCAACTTAAGCCTTTTAAAACTCTTTGTTTTGCAAAACTCCAACGTTTTACAAAATTTTCAAAATTTGACTTTTAGACTTATCAAAAAATGATTCAAGGTAACTTTTGGGAAGAACAAAATGGTAATTTGGCCAAAAATACTAGAAATGGCCTTCAAGGTCATTACAACCACGTACATAGACAATGCAAACATGTGCCCGACTCTCGCGAATATTACATTTCATAGTTTATTTTACTTTTTGCTAATAGTCTCAAAATTAGTATCCCCACCCCACCCCCTTGTTTTGACTCTTGGAGGGAGTAATAACAGTTGGGTGTTTAAAGAAAAAATCATGAGGATTTATCCTTGAACTTTATGAATGATCTCAACTTGCCTTTTCACTATAGTCGTTAGCCCATAAGTGTAAACTAGAGCCACTTCTCTAATAACAAAAGTAGAAAATGAGAAACAAATTACATTGATTATGTTGTTGTAAGGCATTTGTGACCCTCTGCATTTTTCAAAAACCTTTATATGAATGTTGTTCGCATCCCTATTTTTGAAAATAAGGCGCAACATGGTAGGAACTCATAATAAATCAATTAATTCAATTCAATTAAAGAATTTAAAGAAATAATTTAGAGCCACCACCTAATTTTAGAATAATTAGGAAAACAATTCATTAATTACAAAAATATCTACAAAACTAATTAGATTTCATGTACAGTTCAAGTGATCACAAAAGGAAGATATTAGCACCTTTCAGAATTCACAACTGCGGGTTTCAACTAAACTCACTTTTTTCAAATTAAGGAGAAGATAAAAATAATGTAACAAGCTAAGTGTAATAAGCATAAAACATGCAATAATATAAATAAATAATACAATAAATATTCAAATTTCTTTCTAATATCTCCCTTAGGAAGCAACTCTAGGTACCTGTAAAAACACCAAGTAAAAGTGTTAGTAATGGATAAATATGATTCAAAATAAAAAAAGAATAATAGCTTAAAATAGTCCGTTCTTATTAACATGGGAGGCTATGGAAATAGACGATATTTTCTTTATCGGTCATTTTAACCTATAATGTATACAAACTTATACTAAAATTTCATCTTTTAAGATGGAAATCCCTCAAAAATCGACAAAGAAGTTTTATCATTGACTATTTTTAATATAAAATATACATGAAAACAAATAGAACCAATTGAAAATAAATGCAATGACATGCAAACAACGATGAAATGACAATAACAAGAACAACACAACTTGCTGTAAACATTTTAGAAATGCATGTAATTAGTTCAAATAAATTTGAAAAAATTATGAGGAAAACACACTGACTACGTTAAAACAGAGAAAGGCCCAAAGCCATTGGAAATGAAGAACAAAAATAAAATTAAATAAATAATGCAACGTTATGACTGTTACAAATATAACAATGTTGGAAAACAAGATCAACAATTAAAAAGTAATAAAATATAGAATAGCTATCAAAATCAGACAAAAGCAATAAACTAATCAACTATAGAGTCGGTTAAAAAAAAGGAAAAATGGTAACCAAATAACACAACAAACAACCATTGTGAAAATATGATAAAAATATCCATTAGTGGCGTTGCTTCAATGACTTCCTTTAAAAATAAAACTCGACCAGCTCTAGTCTCTTTGAGTTGTATAAATTCTTTGGTTAGATGAGCTCGTCAGGCTTGAGACTGAATTAAACACCTGTAACACAACAAAAATCGTAAAAGGGAAAGGGAAAAAAGCGCTGGCCATTGTTCTTTTTTATTTGCTCCAGTTCATCAGAGCTTGAAGCTCCTCGCCCATCGCGGAGGGAAAAAGGGAAGAGGACGCTAGTTGTTGGCTTATGGAGGGGTCTTGGTTGCTCCATTTTAGTAGTTGTTTGGTTGGAAGGAGATGGCCTATCTCCGATCATCGAACTGTGCGAGAGAGGCAAATGAAAGGGAGAGGATTAGGGGGTTGTTTGGTTGTTTCTTTTGGCTCGCTCTGGCAGTGACGAGGGATAATGGGGGGTTTTGGTGGCTGCTTCAGATGAGTTTTATGGTAGTTTGGGGTTGTGTTACGCTGCTGGTTTGTGGAGCTTAAAGCTCATTGTGGGTCTGCTGGTGATTGTTGGTGGAGTGGCTATTGATATAGTAGCGAACAAGGAGAGGGGAAATGGGGATCTATGGGCTGATCTTTTAGTGGTTTTGTTATCCCCGTATAGAACTTGCAATGGAAAAGACAGAATACAAAAACGTTTAAGAATCTGAGTCCACATAATTC